>CM028754.1:13178942-13331190 GCA_016801395.1 Leptodermis oblonga | reverse complement strand
TAACCCTAAACCCTACTCTCTATTAAGTTTTTTTTCCCAATTTTCATAAATTAACCGCGGTGACGCTTAAGATTGAAATAGATAGTGAAGCGCCACCATTTTCCTGGATTTTGCCTTGACATTCTGAATTGGGTCGCAGGATTCGACCTCGAGGATGATGGTCTTCCCCGTCAGAGTTTTCACGTAAACCTCCATTTTTTCAAAATACGTATATATATATATATATAAGACTTAATTATAAAAGTTGTCTTCAAGTCTTCAATTTTTCGAATGAAAACATTTTATTTATGTAGTGGAAATTTATAAGAGATCGAGAGCAGAGAGGAGAGAGTTGGATGATGTGCAAGAGGGGAAAGGAGAAAAGTGGAAGATTGTATATATATATATGTTTTATATATATATATATGTATGTAAGGTGTAATGAAATCCAGTAACTATTTAATTTTTTTTCGGCCACTTAACTAATATTAATTAATTTTTATATTACTATACGTACCTAATGCATTTGTGGATTTGATTTTTTTATCCCGTTCGCCAAGTTGAAAAAGTAGGAATTTTAGGGAACATAATGAAGCTTATTACTTTATCGTCTCTTACATGTAAATTACGAAAATTATTAATTTTTATATTTGACCTATAATTATTGTACGTGTAGTAGCACGGGAAATTTAAATGCAAATATATGGTTCAATGGAAAATTTGAAATTTATTATGAAATGGTTCATAAAAGTCGAGATTATGTACATAATTAATAAATATACAAAATCAGGGTATGTATTATTATATTTACAAAATTGTGGGCTTAGTTTTTTGAAAATGGAAAAAAAATTAATATTAAAATATGCCCGCGCGGGAATTGGCTCAATTTTTCACTCTATTTAAACCGAGAAAAAGTGGGGACTTTCAACGGCGGTTCAACCACGAACTGCAGTTGAAGTAGAATCCACTGCGGTTCACGAGTGAACCGCCTTTGAAAGTACACTTTCCACTGCGGTTCATGAGTGAACCGCAGTGGAAAGTTGGTTCAACGGCTGTTCGCGGTTGAACCGCCGTTGAACCGACGACCCGGTTATTAAATCAAGTTCAAATTTCTACTTTTTTCCTTTCCTCCCTCATTCTCTTCCCCTATTCTCCCCTTCATTTCCCCTGTTTCCCGAACCTTCTCTCCTGCGGCTGTTCGGCTTCTTCGCCGCTTCTCCCGTCGCCGGCGAGCTCCTTCACCTGTCGATCAACCCGTCGGCTGCCCAAGCTTCACCGATTGTTCGGCTGGACCACGCAAGGCCGATTGTTCGGCTCTCCATTTCCACCCTCCTTTATATACTTCGGCCTTGGTTGTAGGAGTTCACCCAAAAGGTTCCACCTTCTATGCTTTCATTTTAAAACTTTTGCAATGTGACCTTACATTTTGTAAATGCTTCCCATTGCACTAGGATTTTTTTTGGGTTGATATTTATGGTTGATTTCGGTTTTAATCCTTGTGATGATTGATTGGAATGCTTTTGGATTTATTGATTGTTTGTTGCATTGGTTTGGTTGTTGAATTGAGTGTTTTGTCCTACATAAGTTGAGAACATAGGGTTTTGATTAATGTTCCATTAGGTACCCTTTGAAATTCGGGTTTAGTGTATGAATATGAGAAACTCAAATGTTTATTTCGGTTTTGCTTGATTAATTTTACTGCACATTGGTGTTTGATTTCTGTTCTTATTCGATTTAGTGTTCCTCCTTTAGTGATAAGTAGGAAAATGCTTTGTTGTTGATTCCACTTTGTGAAATTTAATCTTCATAGGGTTCTTTCTTTAGGGATCCCTTGTTTCAATGTCTTCAGAGCCCCATATATGTTGAAAGTAATGAAATCTTTGCATGAATGTGAAGCATTTTTTATTGCACAAGCACTAAGTACCTTTAGGGAAGAAGAGTATTTTTTAGGAGTGAAGTACTAACCCTTGAAGCTTTGACCTTCCTCACTAAATTTTGGTTTTATTACTTTAGTAGAAATTAATGATTGTTCTCATTAGTTGTTGGTTGTGAAATGTGAAGTACTTTATCAATGGTACCCTTTATAAGTCCACTTTTTTTTGGCCCTCATTTGGTTTAATTTGGATAATGGTAATTGTGTATTTTTAGGAGTGAATTTTGCGAATGTACATTGCCTTTTTTTTTCACATTACAAGCATTCTTGTATTTGACATTAAAGCTTTTCTTTAGTTGCATATATGTTATATTGAATTCTCTTTCTATGTACATGAAGTTTAAGGTACTTTCAATGGCCCGAAAAAGAAAAAGCAATACGGAGCATAGTGATGAGGGTAATGGCAATGGAGATGGTTCTTCTACTACATCTAGTAGAGGTAGAGGGCCCACAAATTGCAATGATCTATTGGAAATGCGAGCGAAGGGGGAAACTCTTGACATTTCTTTTATTCCGAGCTCGAGCCTAAAAAGTATCATGCAAAGTGGATTACCTTTGTGGCATATACGGCCCGGAGCAAAGTGGACATAATGGAATATGAATCATGGCCCAAAGTTCCCGAGGAGATCAAGAAGAGAGTGTGGATGGAAATACGGGTATTTTCTTTAATTATAATGCATTGTTTGTTTCTTCTTCATACAAATGAACTCAAATTCCTCACTAAATTTTTACTCCTAATTTTCACTGTAGGCATTATTTGTTTTGAGTCAACCGAAGAACTCGAAACAAAGTGGATTTCTTATGCCGGTAAACGGTGGAAAGATTGGAAATCCTATTTAGGGAGATATGTACATGGTGCCTTCAAGGGTAAGGACCCATGCTTGGAATATAAATATCTCCTAGGGAGACATGGATTAAGTTCAAGGCTAGCCGCGAGACAGAAGAATGGCAGGTATATTTTTTAAAATTGATTTCCTTCTTCTTTTTAGATATTTGAAATTGCTCAGTTTAGGGATAATAATTTTTCATTATATTTATCTCTAGGCAATTCGTGGAAAAGCACAAAAGAATGCCACTTTAAATGCTTTCTACCATAATTTATCTCGCGGTGGCTACCGACTGCTGAAGAAGCAGTTGCATGACGAGGCGGTGAGTGCATCGGGAAGAAGCCTTCAGAGGATGGTCAGTCCGAAGAAGAAGGCGAAGATTCTTATTCACAGCCAGGCCGTCATCTACTTTGGAGACAGGCCACACCAACAAAAAAGGGGAATACTTCACGCCAGAGGCTGGGCGTGTAGGGATGGAAATTGTAAGTTTTGCACCATACATTTTCTTATGTTTCAGTTCTTTTAATATTAAAGTCTCTGTGTATATATTTTTATTATAATTGATTATTTATTACTAGATATCTATGATGAAATGCTAATTAATAATTTGGTTGTCATTAAATGTTTATATCGCAATATAATTATCTAGTTATCACTGTAAAGTAAATAAATGATTAATTTGTATATATGTGTATTTATTTATATTTTATAATTATGGTTATCAATGTTATATTTAAAATTTATATACATAAATGATTAATCTGTGTATATGTGTATTTATTTATATTTAATTGATCTATTTACATTTACTATATTTGGCAAAATGTGTAGGAAAATCTATGTTCCCGCGAGTCCCAAGGGGAGACCGTTGCAGAGGGTAGGAATGACATTCTTGTCATTGCAACGGGAAAGCCCGATCACCCCGGTCGTTATCGCGGCCATTCTACCAGGGCACGTATCACAGAGGTTTTCCCACAGAAAACAAAGCCGTCGCTTAAAGATGAACTTGATTTAAACTAAGCGACAGCTTCAGAAAACCACTGCCCAACTCGATGAATGTCAGACACATCTGAAGATGATGGTTGGGTTTATATGTGGTAAGATGGGAACCAACTATGATACATTAAAAGCCACCATCATCAATAGTGCCAAAGATGAGAGCTTGCACCCAGAGACCTCCGGAGCGGTCCCTGTTTCCCCTGTGAGCCCTGTTTCTCCTCTGATCCCTACAAGTTTGCCCGAGTTGGAGATGCTACATGTTGCACCTACGGACCCGATCAAAGCCTCTGACGGGGGGTGCTTTAGGCGAATACAAGGTAAATAAAATTAATATGTATATTTTCATAGAATACACGTGGTATTTTAAAACTAAATTAAATTTAGTGCATACATATGACACACTCATAAACAGAACAGTCCGAAAGATTTGCTCATAAATCCCAACTCCGACCATATCTGATCATGAGTAAGATCAATATGAACTCCCCTTGGAGTCTAGTTTCATTTCCAACTGGTTTCATAATTTTTAGATTTTTCTGTAGGGATTTATCCTCCACAAACCGAAGGCAACTATGAGACTTAAGCCTTCATCTTCCATAAACAGAACAGTCCGAAATATTTGCTCATAAATCCCAACTCAGACCATATCTGATCATGAGTAAGATCAATATGAACTCCCCTAGGAGTCTACTTTCATTTCCAACTGGTTTCATAATTTTTAGATTTTTCGGTAGGAAATTATAGCTGAAAAATACAAATGTGGCAGATTTTGGATTTTTAGAAGCTTCATCTTTAAGAATTCTAAAACGGTATTTTAGGAGGCTTGAAACTCATAACCCTAAGATATATGTTGATGTATAGAAGATGTTTCAGGCTTTGAATAATTTCTTGGATTGGTTTCACGTGAATACTTGTTTAGACGGCAACTTTCTTCTTCAATTTTTTTTTCATTACTACAGTGCTTTGTTAATTAAGACTTAATAGTTGATTAATGTTCATTCCCTTGCCTATTATCTCAGGACGGGTGTGAATGCCATATGTTCATCTCTGAGGATTCGCAAAAGCGGCGTAAGCTTGTGGCAAAGGGAAATATTTATAAGCAAAGCAAGCACCACGGGCGCGAGGTTAGGAAAGGTTGCGCGAGGGTCACAATTAAAATTTGCTATGATGACTTTGCCCCGCTACCATTTCCTGAGGAGGAGGCTGCAACAGTGGGAATGACCAAGTCCTTTTTCGTAGAATGGCCTATAGAGTTGATTGAAATTATTCAGCCGGCTCCGGTAACAAAGGTATATTCTTTAATTTATTTGTGAATTACTTAATACCGTTTTGTATATTTAATGTTATTTCAAGTGATGTTAGGTGGATAAAAGTGCCCAAAAGAAAAAGGCCGGATGAATTCTATGGATGACAAGACATCTCCTCGGCGACGGTTTCGACTAAGATGTCATCCTCATCGACATCTGATCCATTGCAAGAGTTACAGCTCCGAATGGAGAATGATTCGGACTTCAATGGCTTCTTCTTTCAAATGACAAGAGAAGTCATAGGTTTGGACCTGCCTAATGCGATGGATCGAGGGGATCTCGTAGAGTTATTGACCAGAGAAAGCCAGGTCTCAAACAGTTTGATGCAGTTGTTCACCCAGTGAGTTTCCACTTAATTTTATAACCTATTTCTGATTATTGTTATATATAGTATGCATTCCATGTGCCTAGACTAACCAATGAAGCCCTTTTTGTAAATTCTTTAGAGCTTTACATGAGTTAGGTGAAAGGAATGGGAGAAAGGGGATAGGTTTCCTCTCGGCTGATCATGTCACACCAATAGGAAATACGCTTGAAGCTAGGGTAAACTACATTGCGCGAAACTTGAAGGATAGGAAACACTGATATAAAGATCTGACGTCATTAAATTTTTTGTTTGCAGTGAACATTGGATGCTAATAGCCATTAGAACAGTAGAAAATGTTGTCTACTGGTTTGATTCTTTACAAAATCCACAGAAAGAGGAGGCGGTGGTGCTTATAGACGAGTGAGTTATATATATTAACAACTGTTAGAATGCCTATATATCCATATATTGCTAATTATTTTCGTTTCGCTTTCATTTTTACAGGGTGATGTTTAACTATCAAGCTTTCTTAGGATTGCCCAGAAATGTGCATATGCAACCTTCGTGGATAGTAATTAAGGTAAAATTGGTTCTTATTAAAATTTTTAATTAAATCCGTGAGTCTAGTAGCCTAAGCAATTAGTAGTGTTAGTTGTTTTAATTAAATCCGTGAGTCTAGTAGCCTAAGTTAGTGTTAGTCAATTAATTTATTAGTTAGTCAAGTTATTTATTGAGGTATTTCATTATGCATGCAATCCGTGAGTCCAGTACTGTAGGTTAGTTAATATATGCATGCAATTGCCTTTTCGATCAGTAGAAATTAGTGAGTCCTAGTTATTTAATTAATTAGATTAATGTGAGTGAAGTTATGAATATTAAATTTTTACGCAACGTTGTGTTGTATACAATTAATTGTATGATTTTCTAACTCGTATATATTACTTCATTAGCATAAAAAGCAAACGAGCAATTGGGAGTGTGGGTACTATGTAATGCACTACATGTACCAAATAGCAATGAAATCATCCACATTGGCATTTGAAAAGGTAAATATATATTTCTCATAACTTACTTACGTATTTCATTTTGCTACTCGGATACTTTTTATTTCAAAAACTCTGTTGCAGCACTTCAAGCTCGACCGCACTCCATTAAGCAATGTGGATATAGATGCAGTGCGAAAATTATGCGCTAGTTATATTTTGGAGCATCAGCCGTAGTTGAAGAACACTAATTAAACTTGTTCATATTATAGTTGTACATTGGTGATATTTGGTGATATTATGCCCTGTATTATAAAAGAGATTTCAATTTGTATATTGTGATATTTGTATTAATTTCAAGTTTTAGCAGCAGGTTTTGCTTAAACCAGGTTTTAGCAGCAGGTTTTTAATACTTTTAGTGCGGTTCGGTTGTAAAAAGAGTACACTTTCTACGGCGGTTCAACCTTGAACCACAGTAGAAAGTGTACCCTTTCTACTGCGGTTCAAGGTTGAACTGTCGTAGAAAGTGTACCCTTTCTACTGCGGTTCAAGGTTGAACCGTCGTAAAAAGTGTACCCTTTCTACTGCGGTTCAAGGTTGAACGCTGTACAAAGGGTACTCTTTCTACGGCGGTTCAAGGTTGAACCGCAGTAGAAAGGGTACACTTTCTACGGCGGTTCGACCCGCCGTAGAAAGTCCGCTAACTTACAACGGCTGCCAGATAGATGGCGGTTCAAAAAGGCCAATAACCGCCGTTAAAAGTCCTTAAAAACCGCAATTAAAATCCCTTTTTGTAGTAGTGATTCATCTTTTGAACAGAGCTTCGCCATTAACATTGCTAATCTCATCAATGTCGTCAAACTTAAAATGGCCTTGAAAACCCAAAGCTCCACTGTCACATTTTTATCTGAGTCAACAAAGTCTTCACTAATCACAGAATCACTTTGGTCTTCTGTTTCATTAGCTTCCGAGAAGTTATTTTCCTCCAATTCAATAGCTTCTTCAACAATCACATGATCTTTTTCATCTACGTGATCATCAATTTTAATCTCTCGCTCTTGTTTTAAGGCACAAACAATTTCTTCTTCTTCTATGACGAGATCAACACTTTCAATGTTGTCAATCCACTTTGACACATCCTGCTCAATGATATTTTGGCTCTCTGTATTGCACTAGTCGCTGGAAGATCCATTCTTAAAGCTTTCACCATTAACTTCAAGCAATGCTTCATCAGACTCCTCATCCATCAACACAAAGGCTTCTTGTTGAACATCACAAAACAATTTAACAACAGTGTCTTCAAAACTTTTAGAGCAACACTCACTTTTGTAATCTATAAATTGTTGGGTAAAAGACATCTTTTAAGTTACCAGTTCACCTTCCAAGTCATCGTAACCAAACTTAGAAAAATACTTAGTGATTTCTAAAACCAACTTCTTTGTATGAAATTTCCAAGTCAATGCACGAAGAACTTTTGACACCATCTGTTCTTCTGTAATTTTCTCACCGTTGATTCTCATCTCACTAATGATGGATCTGACCCTGTCCATGTATTCTTGGACCTTTTCATCAGGCTTCATCTGTGCCAACTCAAATTATCTCCTTAACTCATGCAGCCTAACTCTTCGAACGTCACTGCTTTTAAGACTCAAATCTTTTAAATTTTTCCAGAACTCCTTGGCTGTCTTTGCATCCATGAATTTTTCGTATGCGTCTAATTCAACCTTCATATTTATACTGAGCCAATTGATCCTAATATTGATTTATCTTTGATTTTTTGCCTCTTGCAAACTCTGACTCAAAGGATTTTTTGCTTCTTGCAAACTCTGCCTCTTGCCAAATTCCAATAATTCTAAAGGAATCTTCCATTTGTTGACACCATGATTCATAATTCTTTTTGCCATCAAAGACAAAAACATGACACTTATGAAGGATACGAAAAGAAGACATCTTTAACTACTCCAATAACTCAGAAATTTTAACATATGATACTACATATGTAGAATCCATATTAAACACCCACAAAGATCGATCCGACCCTGCGATATGCAAGCGAACAGTAGTGATGAACCAAGCTGAAATAATAATTAAATTAATCAGCAACCAAGAAACCTAAGCCACCTAAACTCGAACAGATGCACTTGATCAAGATTGAAACTAATCACACACGGATCTGCCGACAAAGCTCACAACAATTTGAATCTATGCAATTGTAATTGCACGCAGACCAAGATAAATATATACCAAAGGCTTTTTCCCTTGTAAAATTATCTGAAGCAAAACCGGAGCTAATCGAACACTTTCAGCGTCGAAAATCTGAACTGCAGCAAAAGGCTTTCTTTAATCTTTGTATTTTCTGTCGACGCCTGAACGCAACGTACGATCGTCATTGAAACAAATGTCTAGTGCCCTTTCTTTTATTCTGGCTCTGATACCACTTGTAGGATATATATAAAACTATATATCCTAAATAATAATATGAAGAGATTAATGCACAGCGTAATATAACTTCTTTGTAATAACAAACAATAAACAAACTCGCATGCACTCAATCTTCTAGGTGGCGGACCAAAGCCAAAGCTGGTCGAGAAACAACCGGAAGGCTTTTCAGTTTATCTCTGTATCTATCTCTGTTTATCTTTGTGATTACAATGATCACCTAATGCCTCTATTTATAGGCTAAAATATCCCTCAATCCTACCATTAATCTGATTCATCTAATTCAGAACTATTTCCTAAAGTAACTGGGTTTTCCAAAACAAACACTAAACCAAATAGGAAACAGACAAATAACAAATCCTACTATAATTATAATTACCTAATTAATACAAGTTTAGTTTAAATAATATTTTCCAACATGAATCTTCTTGAACTCAATGAGAAGAGTGCCTTCTTGTGCATGCCTTGATTAGTCTATTGCTTGTGGGCAAGCAATTCATGGTTTAAGTTTCGGGGTGTTGATGAGTATTTGGAATACACGTTGCTATCCTTAAATTGTATCATTGTTATAGGATTCGATGTTGAATTGGAATAATTATGAGCTATGACACCCCCAGCCCTGACCTTCTGTTTGGACGGGAGCCGCGGCCGAGATGCCTGCCTAGTTCGCACTAGGACTCATTTAGGATACAAGAACACTAATATTTATACACTAAATTGAAATAAGATATATTTTATTTTGATAATACAAAAAGGTACAAGTATACTGCTACAACTATTACAATATTCTCGCCTGAATTACCTAACTTGAACTTATCATATAATCCTGGAGCTTTTCATAACGTCGCCCTTAATCCCTGTTACATGCAAAACGTCTAAAGGGTGAGCTTCCATAAGCTTAGTGAGGTGGTACTATTAAAAATATTACCGAGTAAATAATTATCGGCACATAACAAATAATTCCTACGCAAATAAGGGGGGACACATAAGGGATAGAAAGAGCATAATCAGCAAGCTATAACGAAGATCAATGCGACCCTTCAAAAATCATTGTCAATTATACTTTACCTGAACTTGGACACTGTGCAACGTAAAACTGTTACACTGTACAATGTTAACTATGACACTTTACAATGTTAACTGGGACACTATGCAATGTAAAACTAGTATAATGCACAATGTTAACTGTGACACTATGCAATGTAAAACTTGTACATTGCACAGTGTTAACTAGGATACTATGCAATGTAAAACTGGTACGCTGCACAATGCCGAGCCGTTTCTCATGCCAACGATCCAAACAGTAAACACAGAACATTAACACTTAACACTTTAACAATAGACATGTACAACTAACGATAAGTTCAGCCAAACGATAAACCTCAACAGATATTTCCCTTTTCAACATTAGAGGACATTTACATTCATACAACATAGTTATAAGCATTGCATTTTATACACTTACAAGTCACGATTATATATCTCACTTATAACGCATGCATTTAATTATAAATAAATAGAGCATGCTAACTCATTTCGTTACTATTTAAAACATTTAACCCCTTTAGTGAGAACACTCTCATCGGTCTGTAGATACTAACTCACGATTATCTATCCGATCTGCAGTACATAAGTGTTGAGGTTTAGACTCTATTCTTTAATTCGGTTAATTCTTTAATTTTAGATTTTTAAGAGTTCTAGGGTTCAATCCGTATATTCATAAGTATTTTATAAATCCTGATCAAGTATTTCATAAAAGGGTTTAAAAGTGTAAAAGAAGTTGTAAAGGTTTTAGTTTGAATCTTTAAAAATTCATGTTTTTAGGGAAATATCGATTTTACCAGCTATTGGAGTGGTTTTACCCGCTCTTCAGAAGTTCTTAGCTTTGAAGAGTGGTGTTACTCACTATCAGATCGGTTTTACCCACTTCAGAGCTTTCAGCTTTTAAAGTGCGGGTTTACCCGCTCTAATGGCGGTTTTACCCGCTCTAATGGCGGTTTTACCCGCTCAAGGTTTTCCAACAATTCCCAATTGCGGTTTTACCCGATCTGAAGTCAGTTTTCCCGTCTTTCTTGAGCCAACCAGTTGGTTTTACCCGACTTAAGATCGGTAAAAATCGAGGGTAAAACCGACGGTGCCCAGAAAATGATTTCTTCAGTTTTTTCTTCGGGTTTTCAAAAAAAGTGTAAAATCTTGTTTTGCTTTGATTCTTTTTGCTACAAATCCTTTATATAACATTCCTAAAATATTCCTATCATTCCATAACACAACTAACGATTGAAGATTTAGATTAAAATCTGAAGAAAACTATAAACTTCATCTTTTTCCCATTTTCATATATATTCTCTTAATCCTATGGTGATAAACTTGTATAATTTATTACCTCTATGTTCTTGATGCTTTCTAAAATGAAGTCCGTGAAGAGGAATCCAAATTCCAGCTCCAAAGCCTTCCTTTCCTTGGTTTCCCTTCCTTCTCTTCTTCCTTTCTATTTTATAATTTCTCTCTCTTTCTCTTCTTTGTGATTTTTGATACTTCTTGTTTAATTGTTTGGGAGAACGAAGGGAGGTCCTATTTATAGGCAAAGTTCACCTAATAAGCCAAAACTTTCGTAATTATTTTGAGAATTTAATTTTTTTTTTCATTTCCAGTACACAATCGGTTTTACCCGTTCAAAGATCGGGAAAAACCGTTCTAATCGGTTATACCCATTCCAAGATCAGGTAAAGCCGTTCAAAGGATTTTTGTCATTTCCCTAGATCGGTTTTACCCGATCCTGATCTTGGAAAGCCGTTCAAAGGATTTTTGTCATTTCCCTGGATCTCCTTCAGGCGGTGAGATATTTTTTTCTTACCCTCGGATCGGTTTTACCCGTTCTAAGACTCGGTAAAACCACTCCGTGAAGCTGCGAGATCAGTTTTACCCGCTTCAAGATCACGTAAAACCGCTCCGTCAGGCGGTCGGATCGGTTTTACCCACTCTAGGACTAGGTAAAACCGATTGATCCTTTTTTTTTCTTATTTTCATTCCATAATTTCTAAAATTAAACTAATATATCTACTTTCATAGATCTTTTAACACGATCCCACAGTTAAATTAACATCTTAACTCTAAATTAAACATGAAAACATTACGATTCAAAAATTAAAATTTCTTAATGAAAATTCTCAATAAAATTATACAACTTTATAATATGACATAATTGATTTTAAAAATATGATTTTCATAAAAATATAAATTATAAAGGTTAAATTAATATGAAAATTTCCGGGGTCTTACATCCTTTCCCCCTTAGCGAATTTGGTTATAAAAATTCTTTATTAATTGTATTATTCTAATTGAAGTGAAAATCATCAAGGCTCAACTGCGGGTTGATCAGTCCCTTAATCGAATCTGTTGCATTTCAGACTTCAAATTAGAAGCTTTAATTTTATAATAATTTTTTTTTTTTTTTGTAATTTTATGATAAGGTTTCGATCTAAATCACTTGAGCAAAATATTTAACTTTACTTCATTTCTAATACTTGATTATCTCAACTTAGAAGTCTTAACCACAATCTTAGAGTTAACTTTACATCTTAGGAACTAATATATTGGTCCTATTAGACCTAACACTAATCTTAACTTTGACTATTAGTTCCTAAAATGTTTGTTTCATTGGATCTTACTACTCTGATACCAAATGTGACACCCCTAACCCCGACCTCCCCGTTTGGGCAGGAGCCGCGGCCGAGATGCCTGGCTGGTTTGCACCAGGACTCATTCAGGATACAAAGAATACTAATATTTAGACACTAAATCGAAATAAGATACATTTTATTTCAATCATACAAAAAGGTACAAGTGTACTTCTACAACTATTACAATATGCTTGCCTTAATTACCTTACTTGAACTTCATCATATAATCCTAACGATTTTCATAACGTCGCCCTTAATCCCCGTTATATGCAAAACATCTAAGGGGTGAACTTCCAGAAACTCAGTGAGGTCACACTATTAAAAACATTACCGAGTAGACAATTACCGGCACATAACATATAATTCCTACCCAAGTAAGGTGGGACACATAAGGGATAGAAAGAGCATAATCAGCAAGCTATAATGAAGATCTATGTGTCCCTTCAAAAAGCATTACCAATTATACTTAACCTTAACTTTGACACTATGCAATGTAAACCTGGCACACTGCACAATATTAACTATGACACTGTATAGTGTAAAACTGGTACAATGTACAATGTTAACTGTGACACTATGCAATGTAAAACTGGAACACTGCACAATGTTAACTGGGACACTATGCAATGTAAAATGGGTACACTGTACAATGTTGAGCCATTTCTCATGCCAACAATCCAAACAGTAAAACATGAACACGGAACATTAACACTTAACACTTTAACAGTAAACATGTACAACTAACGATAAGCGCAGCCAAATGATAAATTTAAATAGATATTTCACTTATCAACATTAGAGAACATTTACATTCATACAACATAGTTATAAGCATTGCATTTTATACACTTACAAGTCACGATCATATATCCCACTGATAATGCATGCATTTCATTATAACATAAATGGAGCATGCTAACTCATTTCGTTAGAATTTAAAACATTTAACCCCTTTAGTGGGAACACTCACTTCGGTCCATAGATACTAACTCACGACTATCTACCCGATCTACAGTACATAAGTATCAAGGTTTAGACTCTATTCTTTAATTCGGTTAAATTCTTTAATTTTAAATTTTTAGGAGTTCTAGGGTTCAATCCGTATATTCGTAAGTGTTTTATGAATCCTGATCAAGTATTACATAAAAGAGTTTAAAAGTGTAAAAGAAGTTGTAAAGTTTTTAGTTTGAACCTTCAAATATTCATGTTTTCAGAAGTTCTCAGCTTTGAAAAGCGGTTTTACCTGCTATCATGTCAGTTTTACTCACACTTAGAGCTTTCAGCTTTTAAAGTGAGATTTTACCCGCTCAAGGTTTTTCAGCAAGTCCCAATGGCGGTTTTACCAGTTCTGAAGTCGGTTTTTCCCACCTTCCTTGAGCCAAGGAAGTCAGATTTACCCAATTTAAGATTGGTAAAAACCGATCGTGCCCAGAAAATGGTTTGTTCAGTTTTTGCTTTGGGTTTTTGAAAAAAAGTGCTAAAATCTTGTTTTGCTTTGGTTCTTTTTGCTACAAATCCTTTATCTAACATTCCTACAATATTCCTATCATTCCATAACACATAACTAACGTACAGATTTGAAGATTTAGATTAAAATCTTAAGAAAACTATAAACTTCATCCTTTTCCCATTTTCATGCATCTTCTCTTCATCCTATGGTGATAAACTTGTAGAATTCATTACCTCTATGTTCTTGATGCTTTCTAAAATGAAGTCCACGAAGAGGAATCCAAATCCCAGCTCCAAAGCCTTCCTTTCCTTGGTTTCCCTTCCTTCTCCTCTTCCTTTCTATTTTATAATTTCTCTCTCTTTCTCTTCTTTGTGATTGTTTATTCTTGTTGTTTAAGTGTTTGGGAGGACGAAGGGAGGTCTTATTTATAGGCCAAGATAGCCTAATAAGCCAAGATTGGGTAAAGCTATTCGGAGGATTTTTATCATTTTTCTGGATCGGTTTTACCTGCTCTAGGATCGGGTAAAACCGTTTCTTCAGGCGGTGAGATATTTTTTTTCTTATCGTCGGATCGGTTTTACTCGTTCCAAGACTGGGTAAAACGGCTCCGTGAAGCTATGGGATCGGTTTTACCCACTCCAGGATCAGGTAGAACCTCTCCATCAGGCGGTCGGATTGGTTTTACACGCTCCAGGACTGGGTAAAACTGATTGACCCTTTTTTTTTTTCTATTTTTCATTTATTTTCTTATTTTCATTCCATAATTCCTAAAATCAAACTAATATATCTACTTTCATATATCTTTTAGGGTGAAATGTACCAAATACCACTTAACTATCAATTTTTGCAAAAAAATAACACTTTTCTTTAAAAACTGCAATTACAAGCACTTTACTTTCAAAATATGCAAAAATTACCACTCTGTTAGTCAATTTCATTAAGTGACTAACAGTCAAAAAAAGACAAGGGCAAAATCGTCATTTCACACGTTGCGGCACTATTCATCATCTTCACCAAAAAAATTTTGACACTGTTCATCGCCAATTTTATTACTATTTCTGCAACCTCCTCTTCTTCTTCTTCTTCTTCAGATGAAGACCCAAATCGGGCCAAAATGAAGACCCAATTAAATTGGGTCTTCTTCTTCCTCCTCCTCCGATGAAGACCCATTGAACAAGAAGATCGGGTCAGAAATGGAGTGCTATTCCCTTTAGAGGAAAATGGCGGAAAGGTGTCTGTTTTGGCCAAATTGAAAAGAGCCCAGTTGGAGAAAAGTCCCAAAAATTGAATCTTTAATTAGAAAACAGAAGGTAT
Source organism: Leptodermis oblonga (assembly GCA_016801395.1). Taxonomy (NCBI): domain Eukaryota; kingdom Viridiplantae; phylum Streptophyta; class Magnoliopsida; order Gentianales; family Rubiaceae; genus Leptodermis; species Leptodermis oblonga. The sequence continues at coordinate 13,315,972 of CM028754.1, read as the reverse complement.
AGAACATTTGGAGACCAAAATTCCAAAACCCAGAAGAAAATAAAGCAGAAAAAAATGACAAAGACGGAAAGTTCAACTCATGAGTAATGAGGCGTTCCAGAAAGAAAAACAGAGCAGTCCAATGAGTACTAATCAGATCTGTTCAAAACCCAAAGAATAATTTGTTGATCCCAACAAGGAAATCTTAGTGGACACTCGGAAGAAGGAAGTACAAACTACAAACTCTATTTATCTAGATAAAGGATTGGAAGAAGATCATTGACAGGCAAGTTTTCAAAGTCCCCCTTTTGCAGCTGTCCCACAACCAATTTATAGCTCCACTATCTATGGAAGCTTTTTGATTAATGGAACTTCTGTTCATCCCCCTCAATAATGAAGAAACGAAGAGGAGGAGGAGCAAAAGGGATGTAAATTATTAATGGGATAGGTAAAGTACCATGAGAGGGATTTTATAATGGTTGAAAAATCAGGCAAATTTGGCTGATTCTTGATGAATATGAAGCTCGATTTCTCAGGAAAATATTAAATTCTAAATTCAGAATCCCACGCATTTTAATGGGTCTTCATTTTGGCCCGATTTGGGTCTTCATCGGAAGAAGAAGAAGAAGAGTAAAAAGAAGAAGAAGAAGAGGTCGAAGGAATAGTAAAAAAAAATTGACGATGAACAGTGCCAGAAAATTTTTGGGGAAGACGATGAACAGTGCCGCAACGTGTGAAATAACAATTTTGCCCCTGCCTTTCTTTTTACTAGTTAGCCACTTAACGGAATTGACTAACAAAGTGGTACTTTTCTCACATTTTGAAAGTAAAGTGCTTGTAATTGCAGTTTTTAAAGGAAAGTGGTGTTTTTTGCAAAAGTCGATAGTTAAGTGGTATTTGGTGCATTTCACCCTATCTTTTTACACGATCCTACACTTCAATTAACATCTTAACTCTAAATTAAACATCAAAACATTACGATTCAAAAATTAAAAATTTTTAATGAAAATTCTCAATAAAATTATACAACATTATAATCTAACATAATTGATTTTAAAAATATGATTTCCATAAAAATATAAATTATAAAGGTTTAATAAATATGAAAATTTACGGGGTCTTACATGAGCATTTTTATTTTAGGGACCATTTGGAGAAAGGTTAATGGGAATTCGAGAAAAAAGAGAAGAAAAGTTGAAAAAATAGAAGATAAGAAGAAAATGAAAGACCAACAAATTTTAGAAGACCATAACTTGAGTTACACAATTCTAAATTAAGGGCCTGTTCTTTAGGGAATTCTGAGACAGGTCTCAGAACCTGTTCTCAGCCCAATTGGGTCTTAGCCCATTTTTAAGAAACAAGGTCCTGAGAACTAGGTTGTAACCCAGTTCTCAGCCCAAACTAAAGAACATAGGGTTCAACCCAATATTTTTTTTCAATACTTTTTTCCAAAATTTTTACATTTATTAGCAGATAAAACCCCAATATTTCATTTTTTACATATTCAACTAAAAAATAATTTTTACATTATAATAATATTTCAGCCCATAGTAATTGTTCTTAATGTTAATGATATATTTAAATTTACACTATTTTTAGTTTAAGATAATTTAATATTTAATTTTTTCTATTTAATTTTTTTTAAAAAAATAAGTTGGGGCTGTCATTTAAGAAACAGAAAATAGCAGGGGCCTATTTATAAAATTTTTGATGAACAGTGTCGGTGACACTATTCATCTTCTTCCCCAACAAATTATTATTATTATTTTTTTCCTTTCCGTTTTTTTCCTACCCTTTTTTCCGGTTCTCACCCTTGCTCACAGGAGGGAGTACAACGGCAGCAGCAGTGACTTCTTCGGAGAAGAAGAAGAAGAGGTTCATCACATATTCGTTTTTTTTCTTCCATTTTTTCCAGTTCATCGCATCTTCCTCAATATATTTTTTTTTTCCTCTCTTCTTCTTCTTCCTCCCTTCTTCCCCGATTCCGGCAGATCTGTAAATTGCAGAACCAAAGTTCAGCAATTTGCAAAACTTTGGTTTTGCAATTGTTGCAGAACCAAAAAAAAAAAAAGAAAAAGAAAAAGAAAAGCTGCGACGTAAAAAAAATGGAACTCTTCGGAGCGAATCAAAGGGAGGAGGTTGAAGGACTTCGCGAAGGAAGAAGATGACGGACGCGGGGGAGATGACAACCGGGAAGGAAGAGGACGACTGGCTCGAAGGAGGAAGAAGAAAAAATAGGGGAAAGAAACGAGTTCATTTTTTTGGTCTCAATGCTTGAACTGAGACTTGGGTTAAGTCTTCTTGTGCGAAGCATAGGGTTCAGCACATTTTGAAAAAATTTTGGGTCTCAACCCCAAAAATTGGCCAGAACCTATTCTTAGCCCTGTGTAAAGAACAGGCCCTAAGTGATTCTCGATGCTGTGCAAAGGTGAAACAAAGTGGTACAACTTTGATGAAGACAACTTTCCTAGTTTCAGCTTCGAAATACTCAAAAAATGGTCTAAATTTGCATAGAAATCATGACGCAGGAACTGAAACAATAGGAAGAAAGCTGGGGCTATGGGAATCGTTCCCATTCATCCATTCTCCCGGGCCTTTCAAATCCCACTTTTCTCCAATCATCCATTCTCCTTCATTTTGGGGTAAAATTATTTTTTGAGAATATTTTTTATTTTAAAAAAAATTTGAGTGGTAAAAGTTATCATTATAATACAGTTAAACATAAAAGTTAAATGTAAAAAAAATTAAAATAAATTTTATTCCTAAAAATTTTATTTATGAACTAAACACCATCAATGGTAACGGTAGTCATTCCCTAGCTATCACAAATCAAACAACATCAATACAATAATTACCTTTACTATCATTCTCAACCATTATCATTTAATTCTTATTCTAATTCCCCTCTACGAACAAAGCACACCCTTAATCTTTCTCCCCCTTTCTATTGCTTAGCTAAGCGTCAACCCATTGATTTGTTTTAATCTTAAACCCCATCAATTGATTTATATTGAGATATTTGTGTTGATTTGTGTGTTGAAATATGTTTATTTGTGTTTTTATCAATTGCTTATGAATTTGTGGAATGAGAAGTAGCTAATCTAGTTACACACAAGGTGTTAGATATAAATGTTGAGTGAACACTATTAAACTTAGACTACCATTGATAGAATTTGAGTTTTTTTGATTTGGATTAGACCAAATTGACTTGGAAAATTTTAGGCAACTAATCCTAATGACCAAAAGCCAAACTATTTCCATGAGAACATAGGTGATTGAGGGAATTGGGATCACTTTTAGTTTATATTTTAATGTTGAAAATTTAGCTTTCAACATTTGAAACACAGTGCTTTGTTTTATAAATGCACTTATTTGAGTGCTGAAATATTTAAAATGTATAATTTTTCCGTTACATTAATTTTTAATAACTATACAGAAAAAATACTAGTTTTACAATAATATATCATATATGATTAATTTAAATATATAAAAATATAAAATATCTTATTTAATGATGTTTATAATAATAGTTAAAATATAACTAATCATATAATATTTTAACATAAAAATAATTAAAAAATTGACCAACTAAATTTTATTTGACGACATTATGAAAAAAAAATGTGTGGTATACTAATTAAAAAAATAAATTGAGTGAAGTGCATAACTAGTCACATCACTTTGCAAAAAATGCAGAATAATCATGCCACTTTGAAAAGCCGATTTTTAATCACGTAACTTTGAAAAACGTGCAAAAATAGTCATTGCATGAATTTCAGCCGTTAACTTCCTAATGGAAGCTAATATTTGACGGCAAAATCGTCCAATTTCTTTTTCCTTTATCTTTCAATTATTTTACTTTTATTAGAAAATAAACCCCTAATCTTTCATTTCTTTTACGTATTCGACAAAAAATAAATTATGCATTATTTTTATATAAATTTTTATTATGCATTATTTTTGGTCGAATAAGTAAAAAAAAATTAAAGATTAAGGGTTTATTTGCTAATAAAAATTTAAATAATTGAAAGATAACACAAAGGAAAAGGAAATTGGACGATTTTGCCGTAAAAAGTTTGCTTCCGTTAGGGAGTTAATGCTGCCCTGACGGAATGACATTTTTTGCACGTTTTTGAAAGTTGCGTGATCATTTTTGCACTTTCGCAAAGTTGCATGATGAGTTATGCACTTCACTCAAAAAAATTAAAAATAAAGATTGATGCAGTAAAATGATTTGATAAGAGTACTGTAGTTTTGTGGTAAGGAGACTATCCCTCCACATACCATTGAGTTTTCGTTATCAAACACGGTAAAACTCATTATCTTTTAATCAAATCATTTTAAGTATTAAGTACTCTTTATCAAATAGACCCTTAGTGTACAGAGGTACAAATTAATCTAAAACCAAAACTTCTTCAACAGAATAGAAACAGCAAGAGACATCACTTCAAAAGTTTCAAATATTTGGACAAAGAGCTATACATATAAAGGCAAAAGCAAACCGGAAGCAAATCAAGATTCCAGATTAGTACTTGCAAAGAAACAACCGTGCTTAGAAAGGAAAAAAGAAAAAAACAACAAGAAGAAGCTGAAAGTGAATAATCAGCCCAGAAATATACTTCAACCTATTTCAGAATCAAGTTCTACTTCAGAACTTTTTTTCTCCATTGCCTATCCAGGCGAGATCAACTTTTGAGTACCAATGGTAAGCCTCCCCTCGTCCTGGAGTTAATTTCAAGATCTTAAACGCAACATGGTCTGCTGTCCATCCAGATGTATCCATGTGACACACTGCAACCATCTTGTTAACAGGAGCTTTGGTTGTAGGTTCGACAAAATCAACAGAATAGAGGCGAGTGGAGGAGAGCAAATGACAAAAATAAGTCGCTAAGGGGAAGAATACTTCATGGCATGACACGACCTTTTGAGCACGAAATTGCATTATGTTTGCAATTTCAACAACTTTTTTCGATCCCTTTGTGCTTTCATAGTCAATGAGATTAATTTTGTCACTCCTAATGTATTTTTGGAGAATTCTATCATATCCTCGAGGGAATTCGGACAGCTTTGGATCTCGCCTTTCAGCGTTGGAAAGCTACAATAGGAAATGCTCATTTCCATGGTTTCTTTCGTAGAAACTGAAGTCAATGATTTCGGAAACAATTTTTGGAGATAGTTGCAGTACTGGTGGATATTCTTGATACAATATTGGAAGGAAGAAATGCGCGATGAGGAAATTGATCGTTCAGATTTGGTAGCTGGGCTTTATTCCCATTTTTGAATTGAGATCCTGAAGAAAGTATTGGGATCAACTATTAGAGATAAGAGTTAGTGAGGCCGAGGCCAGCCCCCCCAGGTTGTCCCTTGGCCGAGGTCCGCCCCCAGGTCATCCCCTGAAGATAGTCTTATCAGTCAAACTCTTATGCCATTATCCTCTCTATACAATCCTCCTTGTATTAATGTTGTATTCCTAGAAATATTCCTGTAATTAATTTATTCATATCATATGTATAAATGTTAGCTATAAATAGAAGATTACACTCAATGAAAAAGTATGCCATTATTCATACTCAATTGAATATATATCTATATGGTATCAAAGCATCCTCGATCCCAAACCTCTCCCACCACACCTCTCGCTTTTGTTTTTTTCGTGCCATCATCGCTACTATGGCCGCTAATCGTCAGATCGTTGACATCCCAAGCCAAAACAGTTCCACACAGTTGCCCTCTTCCACCGAATCCCTTCACCTCATAAATCTCTCCCATACCAACCTCATAAAACTCACATCCACCAATTACATTGCATGGAAACTTCAAGTTGAGGCCATCCTCATTGGCTATGACCTCTATAAGTACATAGATGGCTCGCATCCCTACCCACCGCCCACTATCCGCACAACTGATGGTGAAACACCCAACCCGGCCTACCTGCCATGGGCCCGACAAGACAAATTGTTGTCTGGCGCTCTTGTTGGTTCCATCTCGTCCAACCTCATTTCTCTCATCCAAAATTCCACGTCGTCCCATGAGGCATGGAAGACACTTGCCAACACATATGCTCGCTCGACTCGAGGTCACATCAAGCAAATCATAGACCATATCAAGCACGTGAAGAAAGCCTCCCAGTCGATCTCGGATTTCATGCACTTCATCAAAGGCAAATCTCTAGACCATGAGGACCTCATTGAATCAATCTTGGTGGGTCTCGATGAGGACTATCGCCACATAGCTGACATCGTCGATGGACGGGACGCCCCTATCTCGTTCGACGAACTCCATGAGAAACTCATCAACCGCGAACTAGCTGTGAGGCAGTCTTCAGCTACCTCATTCGCACACCCTGCCACAGCCAACGCCGTTATAACTCGTCACACTGGTCCTCCTCGACATCAACACCTCGACATCAGTCGTGGTCGCTCGCACCTCAGCCCAACCAACCATAGCAGGCCCCACCCCAGACCTCGGGCCTTGGCCCTCATCACTCGACTTTGGCCCAGTCTCCTCATCCTGCACCCAGGTCCTCCAGGTATCTGGGCAAGTGCCAAGGCTGCAAACAACTGGGTCACTCAGTCGCCCAATGTCCCCTTTTCAGCCTAGTCCCGATCACCACTCAAGGAGGGAACCCGCCCCTCACCCCATGGACCCCAGATGCCACCACAGGTCTATGCCGCTCAGACATCAGGTGTCGGGACTCCCACCTAGCTTCTTGACAGTGGAGCATCCCACCATGTCACCTCGGACCTCGGCAACCTCTCTCTTCACTCCCCGTATGATGGGTTTGATGACATCGTGATCGGTGATGGTACAGGGCTCTACATCTCCATAACTGGATCATCTTCCCTTCCCACCTACTATCACTTTTCACTTACATGATGTTCTTTTTGTTCCTAACATGAAACAAAATATAATCTCCATTTCTCAATTTTGTAAAACCAACAATACTTCCATTGAATTCTTACCCTCTTGTTTTTGTGTGAAGGATCTACTGACATGAACCCCGCTGTTGGAAGGACAAACTAAAGATGGTGTGTATGAATGGCCGACCCGCATTTCGGCCTTGCCCCACTCCAAATCCCAGTCTGTGACCTCGTCCTAGTGTCCCTCCACCTACACCAACAGCAAATCTTTGCCCAGTACATGGCATCACCTCCTTGGTCATCCATCTGAGTCAACTCAGAGACACATCACTTCTAAATTTGGTCTAGATGTAGATAGGGCTCAGTTTGGCCCCACTTACTGTCATAACTGTCTGAGCAATAAAAGTCACAAATTACCATTTTCTGTCTCATCACTTGTGTCTACATCTCCTCTCCAACTTATTTATTCCGATGTTTAGACCTCCCTTACCCAGTATGTTGATAGCTACAAATACTATGTCATCTTTGTGGATCACTTAACCCACTACATTTGGCTGTACCCCCTCAAAAACAAATCTGACTTCGCCACCATTTTCCCTTGCTACAAAGCTCTTGTCGAAAACTTCTTCTCCAGGAAAATAATCAGCCTATATTCAGACAATGGGGGGGAATACATGGGTCTCACTAAGACCACTGATCTTGCACACTACTTATCCACAAATGGCATCTCGCACCTTACCACCCCACCACGCACCCCAGAACACAATGGGTTCTCCGAAAAGAGACACCGTCACATTGTTGAAACTGGTCTATCTCTTCTCTCCAAAAGCCTCCATTCCCCTCCAATTCTGGTCCTATTCCTTTGCCACTGCTATGTACCTCATTAATCATCTTCCCTCACCAACCCTTAATATGACCTCTCCCTACCACAAGCTCTTCAGTTCACCACCTAATTAAACTTTGAGCCTTTGGTTGTCTATGTTACCCTTGGCTTTGCCCTTACTCCGCTCACAAACTCGTATCTCGGGCCCTTATGTATTTCTGGGCTATTCCCTCACTCAAAGTACTTACCTGTACTTTGACCCCATCACCTAGCGACTCTTCTCCTCTCGTCATGTTCATTTCGTTGAGTCTGAGTTTCCCATGTCCAAACTCCATCGGCACCTTGTCCGTCCTACGGAATTAACTACTTCTACCTGGCTCCTCTACCCTGTTCCCAGCCTTGACCTCGACCCCGTCCCCAACCTCGACCTCATCCCCGGCCTCCCACACAGCCTCCAGCTCGGTCTCAGCCTCTCCCTCGGCCTCGTCCCATCCCTCAACCCCCTCATCACCACCTCCTCGCCCACTGGCACTCCCACCTCCTCTAGCTCTCACCTTCATAATAATCACTAGCTCTCAAAACAACATCCACAAATCCAACCGTAAACTGACCCTCTCGGCCCAATTTGTCCCAGATCTTGAGCCCACCTGTGTGACCAAAGCTCTCAAAGATATCCACTGGTGACAAGCAATGTCCGAGGAGTTTGATGACTTAGTTGGGAATGGGACTTGGGAGCTGGTCCCTCCCTTAGCTGAGTAGAATATTGTAGAGTGCAAATGAATTTTTTGTATAAAAAGGATATCTGATGGTTCTGTTGACAGGTACAAGGCTCGCTTAGTAGCAAAAGGCTTCCATCAACGGCCAGGTGTGGACTATCATAAGACGTTCAGACTGATGGTCAAACCAACCACAATTCGCCTGGTTCTCTTACTTGCCATCAGCTGGGGATGGGACCTACGCCAGCTTGACGTCAACAGTGCCTTTCTCCAAGGCACCCTTACGGATGTAGTCTACATGGCTCAGCCCCAAAGCTTTGTTGATGCAGAAAACAATCACCATGTCTGACGGTTGCTAAAGGCGATATACGGGCTCAAGCAAGCTCCTCGGGCATGGTACAATGAACTTCACCACCTCCTACTTGCATCCTGTTTTAGGAACTCTATTGTCAACACCTCTTTGTTCATCTTCAAGCACAACAGTACCACTCTCCTGCTCCTTGTCTATGTGGATGACATCATCATTACAGGTAACAATACAACCAAAGTTCAGGCCTTCATCTCCATTCTTGTCCATTGCTTCTCTCTTAAAGATCTCGGCCCCCTACATTACTTCCTTGGGATTGAGGTAACTCCTCAACCTAGTGCGCTACTCCTTTCCCAACGTCGCTACATTTCTGACCTCCTGGCTCAAACAAAGATGACTGATGCTCGTCTGATTTCCACTCCCCTTGCCACATCACCCGCTCTCACCCTCCACACTGGTCAGCTCCTCTCCGACCCCACTGAGTTTTGAGCTGTGGTCTGGAGTCTTCAATATCTGACCCTTACCCGACTAGACATTGCATATGTGGTCAACAAGTTGTCCTAATACATGCATCGTCCCACCACTGACCATTGGAATGCGGCCAAGCGACTCTGTGGCTCTATTGATCGTGACATCCTTCTCCACCACCAGTCGTATCTTGCCCTCCACGCATACTTTGATGCTGACTGGGCTGGCAACAAAGACGACTTCACCTCCACAAGTGCTTACATTGTGTACCCCGGCCGAAATCCGATATCGTAGAGCTCGAAGAAACAACGCACTGTAGCTCACTCTTCCACCGAAGCTGAATATCAGTCTGTCGCCTTGACAGCAGCCGAGGTCAGCTGGATCACCTCTCCCCTTAATGAACTGGCAGTCTCACTCCCTCAACAACCGGTCATCTACTGTGATAATGTGGGGGCAACAAACCTCTGTTCCAATCTCGTCTTCCATTCGCGCATGAAGCATGTGGCCCTTGACTTTCACTTTATCCGTGAACAAGTTTAAAATGGCACTTTACGAGTCACATACATCTCCTTGGCAGCCCAACTAGCTAATGCACTCACCAAACCACTACCTTGGTCCAGATTTCAAGACTTGCTGATCAAGATTGGTCTCTTCTCACAGACGTCCAACTTGCAGGGGCATATTAGAGATAAGAGTTAGTGAGGTCGAGACCAGGCCCATAGGTCGTCCTCTGAAGATAGCCTTATCAGTCAAACTCTTATCCCATTATCCTCTTCATACAATCCTCCTTAATTGTATTAATGTTGTATGCCTAGAATTATTCTTTTAATTAATTTGTTCATATCATATGTGTAAAGATTAGCTATAAATAGGAGATTACACTCAATGAAAAAAGTATGTCATTATTCATATTCAATTGAATATATTTCTATATCAACCTCATCTGACATGTGTCATGCTCTATATGAAGTCTGATAACCATTATATCCTTTGGCCGGCGGAGCTATTTCGTTTTGTAAGGCAGCACAAGCTAAATTAGCCATTGAGCAAAATCTGGCATCAGAATAAACGGATGGTTTTGAAATTGAAGAAGCTAGAGAAGCATAATCTTGTTTGGATAATGGAGGTTGCTTTGATACAACTGCTTCTGGCATGCTGTTGACAACATTTTCATACCAGAATATAGTTTGATCACACCATTTAGTTCCGTTCTTAAGAATCATATAATTTACTCCTTGTACTTAACTGTAAATTTTGTTATCTCACCCTCCAACAGTGTAAAAAAAAAACAAATTCTTCCAAAAACAAAACAACTCACCACCACCTCTCTCGCTTTCATACCATATACTTTTTTTGTAGATTCAGTTCTATATTATATCTGTTGTGGATCACAGTGTTAAGTATCAAACATCGGAATATAAGATTAGTATAGAGTAATTAATAAATAAATTTGAATGAAGACCTATCACTTTAACTTTTTACGCAAAAATTGGGTTTAATTGGACTCTATGATGGGATGTGTTTTATTATTTTCCGGCTGGGAAAACTTCCCTAACCACTGATATCAAACCCCAATGTTAGGCTGTTGTGTGTTTGCCTCTTAATTTACACATTTACTTAGTAATTTGATCTCCCTTGCTCGAAGTAAATATGGACTTTGGTGTAGAACCATTTACTCCATAAGCTGCAAGCGCCTTGTCTAAAGTATATATGAGTTTTCTTATTAATGAAGAGGTCGACTACCCATGACAAGGGATATTATAATGGACTTTCTTCAGGACCACTCTTGAAAGGGCAACCGAGCTGAAAAATTTACCTTCGTAAACAGCTTTGCAGTGGGCCTACCATATTTTCCAATAACTATTACTGGCACTATAGCCGCAGTTCCTTGTGCAGCCAGACAATCTCGATATCCTCCGTAGCCAATAAAAGGCCTGCAAATCCTTCAGGTCTCGCATAGCTAAGGGTGTGCAGGGACATTATGCCTAGCCCATAAAAAGTTCAATAGTTTTCAAACATAATTATAATAGAAGAGAATACGTAAATAATTTTCGAAGGTATTTTGTCCCCTTGCAAGTTGCATGAAAAGTAGTCCACTTCCAAAAGTTGAGCGAACTGGCATACCAAGTTGCAAATACCAATCATCTAAGAATAGAATCATAAAGGGGCTTGGGATTGAGCCACGGTCAATCACTTCAGGGGTATTTTGGGAAGAATCTGGGCTGAAATTTTTTTCCCAAGCTAGCCATGATAGTGTCAACACGTGGCACCTCGTGGTTGGATCAGAAGTTGTACCACCCTTCCTGCCTTTGAAGCAAACGACGTCGTTTTTGCTCTTCAACCAGTTTTTTTGCGGTTAACCAAAATTTTCCTTCGCTTTCTTCTTCCTTTGTTCATCGGCTCCAGGCCTGCTGGTAGGCAAAATCCTGTGCCGGGGGTATGAACCGTCCGAAGAAAAAATTAGATTCCTTCCTCCTTCCCGGTTCAAGGGGCTCCTCAAGATGCCTCAAGCTTCATCTCCTCTTACTACAGATTTGTCGTCACATCTACTTTAACAGCGGCGAGTTGCATACACAAGAACGCTCTGCTACTGCTGTACTTCCCTGCTTTTGCCTTTAGGGTTTCCTCTTCTTCTGTGGTCCTACATCCCTCTCCGTCAAGATGTGATTTCTCTCTATGATTTGGGCGCCGGGAGGAAAAAATGTAAACGGAGGAAAAAATACCTTCAACCCTGAAGACATGTTTTTTCGCCGGCGTCGAACACATCTTCAGGGTTGAAGGTATTTTTTCCTCCGTTTACATTTTTTGAGCCTGGTGTTTAGTTGATTATTTGGTACTTCATGAAGGATGAGAAAGTGGAGGAGACGCCAAGAATCACTGTATTCAAAAGGTTATTTTTTCCCTTCTAAAAGTTGAACTGATACGCCATTTTTCTTTCCTTCACATTCTGAATTTGTTTTTCTTTCCTTTGGCTCCTCAACTTGATGTTTTCTCTCTGTTATTTTAGTGCCGGCGAGTTGCAGGTTCAGTAGGGTGGTTTGATGTCACCTGTGTGATGATGCAAGGCATTTTTTTGGTCTGGACAACTCTCCCCTTTTCTCCTCTTTCGGTTCTCAGTCTTCTTCTCTGCTCTCTTGCTCCAATTGGTAAGGAATGTCAGCTTAAAAGTTATGGTGCCGGTGGCTGCTAACTATGACGATGATTCTTTTCTCAATTTTTTTGTCTTCTGTCGTTTAGTTTCATTTGCTCAAATTTAACATTTTTATGATTCTATTGGCTTGTATTAATGATGAGAATTATTTTTTCAGTTTGTGGCTCTTTGCTACTAAATTTGATGCTTCGAACTTACTATATGCCCTTCTTGAATGTAAACTCTTCAAAAGGTAGCTTATTATTTTCCCCAACTTGTTTTTGTCAATTTTAGTGTTTCCTTTGGTCAAAGATTTCATTTTTATGATTTTTTTGGTTTGTATTTTTAGATGGAAAGCTTTTTAGGTTTGGAGGTTAAGTGAGAATGAAGACGGTTGCAGAAACACATGGAAAACAATGTAGCTGGTGGTACGTCTCATTAATTATGGAAAAGAGAAGAATCATGTTGCTTCATTAATTAGTTGGTTAATGTTGTTGAGAATCCTACCTTATGTTTCCAGAAATTGTTAAAATTGATGTTGGTTTATGGTAATGAGTATATTGAAAGGCTGTGGATGATTTTTTAAAATGATAAGCTTCTTTTTTCCTTTCATTTCATTTTTTGTTTGCTAATGTTGTTTTGGTGGTTATTTGTAGCTGGATCAACAGTTTATTACAATTTGAGTTTGAGGCATCCAACGTTGGACATGCCTATAATAGACTATGATCTGGCCTTGCTCTTTCAGCCCATGCTCATGCTGGGAATCAGCATTGGTGTGGTTTTTAATGTCATCTTGGCTGATTGGATGGTAACAGTTCTTCTCATCATCCTCTTCATTGGTAAGAAAATATCACAGTGAATTGTTCCTTAATCAAACTGAAGAATTCCATCAATTCTTGAATATTAAAGCATTCACTTTGTTCTAACACATCTGTTGTTGTGATAGGTTCATCAACTAAAGCATTCTATAAAGGAGTGGAAACATGGAAGAAGGAAAGTAAAATGAAGAAGGTCAGCCGTCAACTTCTTAACTTTCTGTCATAACGATGTAAAAAGTGTATTGAAAACGAACCGGGGTTTCATTAACTCTCCTGCACTTAACATTGTCTACAATCTGAATCATTAATTCTTCATTTACAGGAAGCATCTGTAGCAACCTAAACCACTATTGAAGAAAAAGTTTGCAACTTTTGAGTTATGTTTGTTTACATAGATTTACTTCACAGCCTAAACCACTTTTTGTCTCTTTTGGGTTTTGTTTTCTTGATTTTGGCATAGTAGAGTATTCTTATTTCCAGATTTCATCTCTGAACTTTCATTTTGGAATTTCTCATGGAAAAAAAGAACATTTTTTGCTATTCTTCTTTTGATTTTCACATTTTCTGTCAAAATGTTTTGCTAGCTTATATTTTTCTTTGCGTTTTTTGGGTGGAAAAGTGACATTACGAAATGACCCCTTCAATAATCTTTGTTTTATTTGTTTAAGAGGTGCAAATTTATCAGTTCTCAATGGGGGTATTAGGTGAGGTACCTAGTTGGGAGTGAGTTTCATTTCTCGCAACCTTTATGCAGGTTTGATCCAGGAATGTTGGACTGAGAGGCCAAAAAATAGACCAACATTTAAGCAAATCATTCCTAGGATGGAGTTCATCTACAATGAATTTGGGCACCATAATTGTTGGAAGGTTGTTTTAATTTTGGTTTTTAACTGTGTCAGCGCATGTACTTTGTGTATTTTGTTTGTTGTTTTTTCAAGCTCATTTTCTGACATTGAAGAAAAGTAACTAAAATTTGTAATTGCTTGATAGAACATTGAACTTGCAACTCTACATTAATATATACTATCAATGCAAATGAGATAGAATATCATATCTAAGGTCTGATTTTAGTTTAAGATTATTACTGATACACATTCATTAGCAGATTGTTGGTGCATTAGAACAAACCTTGCACACAGGAATTACATGGGATAGTGGTAGATTCTTGATTAATTTGAGTTGGGGATATACTCTATTGAGCTATTTTCAGTTAATGACCATAGACTACTACTATGTTAATCCCTAATCTTGGTGCCTAATTTGTTGATTAATGCAGGAAATATTACTGTACAAAAGAAACTGAGCCAGTGAGCATGATTAGGAATTATAAAGGAAATGCTGCCTCAGAAAATTGGAGGTGAACATATATATATATATATTTAATTTTGCCTCTTTTTATAGTTATTTACCTTTAGACTAGATTTTTATTCTTAATTTCTCTCTTTTTCTATGCTTCAGAACATAGGAAAATCGATTGTGCCTCGCCATATGGCTATAAAAGAACTGTGTAGAGAAAGAATCTTGACAAAGTGATTGCTCATCACAGTATCAATATGATAGTGGGTTACCTGAACCGAGAGCAGATGAGGAAGATAGGGAACTTGATAAATACATACTTCGTGATGACCACAGCGAAGGATTATGGTTCGAGGATCAAGTGTCCCATAAGAGAAAGAGAATAAGTTAAGAAATCATTTTCAGGTATATTGTTTGTTTTTATTAAACTTCAATTCCCGTGGGTGTGTATGTGTGTTGTGTATTTGTATATGTTTCTTTGATTTTAATGAAGAGAGGTGGAAATAAATTTTTAACAACATTTATTTTTATCCTTCGTACTGTGGGATTGAAACAGGTCACACCTCGGATGAAGCCGCGCAATCAAGGGACAAAATTTCCAGGGACTTCATATGCGGAACTGTTTATAAATGAATATGTTGTTTTTTAAAATTGTGTGAAGCTTATGTGCTGATCTTAAATTGCACTTGTGTTTTGGTAAAAAACAAGCAGAGGAGATTCTGTCTGAAGTGATTTGAAACTGAATTCCATATTATTCGAAATAGTTGGAATTTTAGTGAAGTATTAAAGTATATGTGCATCGAATTTACAGGGAGTACGTTACATTTATAGGGGAGACTTTGTCAAATTTTCGGAAAATAGATTTCCTTGTTTTTCATTTATGAATAAATGTTTCTTGTATTATTATTATTATTTTCTTCCAAGGAGTAGTACTTTGGTAAAATTTCCAGGGAAATCTATACGCAGTTCATTTTGTTTTTATTTTATATTTAACTCTTTATAAATTACTTGTCAGCGGGTTCGGGAAACAGGGGAAATGCAGGGGAAAAAATGGGAGTGGAGAGGAAGAGAATGAGGGAGGAAAAGAACGTTCAAACATTTTGAACTTTAATTAACCTGGTCGTCTATTCAACGGCGGTTCAACATTGAACCGCCGTTGAAAGTGGAACTTCAACGGCGGTTCAATTCTTAACCGCCGTTGAAAGTGTATCTTCAACGGCGGTTCAATGTTTAACCGCCGCTGAAAGTCCACTTTCAACGGCGGTTCACTCGTGAACCGCGGTGGATTCATTTTTCAACGGCGGTTTGTTGTTGAACTGCCGTTGAAAGGTCTCCTCGTAGAAAATTGGAGCCAATTCCCGCGCGGTAATATTAATGTTTTTTCCATTTTTCAAATAACTAATCTCACAAATTTGTAAGTATAATAATACATACCCTGATTGTGTATATTTATTAATTATAGGTCAAATATAGAAATTAATAAATTTCGTAAATTTAATACATGTAAGAGATGACAAAATAATAAGCTTCATTATGTTCCGTTAAATATCTACTTTTTCGACAAATGCATTATAGGTACGTATAGTAATATAAAAATTAATTAATATTAGTTTAGTGGCCGAAAAAAATTAAATAAACACTGGATTTCATTAATTTACAAACATATATATATACATATCTGTTTATACATACATATATATATATATATATACATCTTTCACTTTTCTCCTTTCCCCTCTTGATGCACATCATATATATCCAACTCTCTCGATCCTATATGCTCTCGATATCTTGTAAATTTCCACTACATAAATAAAATATTTTCATTTGAATAATTGAATACTTTAAGACAACTTTTATAATTAATTCTTATATATATATATAATGTATTTTGAATTTGGTACAAAAAAATAGAAAATCCATGCGTACGTACGTAGCGCGGGAATTGGCTCCAAAAACTACTTTTCTATGGCGGTTCAACTTTGAACCGCCGTAGAAATCAAACTTTCTATGGCGGTTCAAACATGAACAGCCGTAGAAAATACTTTCTACGGCGGGTTCTCGGTTGAACCGCCGTAGAAAATTAGTTTTTGGAGCCAATTCCCGCGCTACTCATGAATTTTCTATTTTCATATCATTTTCAAACCCTAAACCCTAACCCCTAAACCCTACTCTCTATTAAGTTTTTTTCCCGATTTTCATAAATTAACCGCGGTGACTCTTAAGATGGAAATAGATATATAGTGAAGCGCCACCTTTTCCCGGATTTTCGCTTTGACATTCAAAGGAATGAAACATTTCAAATCATGCATGTGTGCAAAGTCAACCTATCGGTCAACGTTTTTCAAGCTTAATTATATTAAGCTTTGAATTTTGAAAGTTGCTAAATTCAAGTTTCTATCAAGCATTTTATATATCATCCAAGCACCTTCAAAGGCTCAAGTAGTTATGCATAAAGATTCAAACAATCCAAAGCATTCATATTTTCAAAGTCAATTACTTGGTCAAGTTTTTTCAATTGAAGCTTGCCATTTTGAAGCATATATCCTTAATTTTCTCATGTGAGCAACTTCAAATTATCAATAAGTTAATTCTTAAACTCTCAAATAAGCTAAAGCATGTATATTAAAAAGTCAACCACTTGGTCAACCATTTTTATGTAATGTAAACATGCTTAATTCTTGCTATCTTGAAAGGAAAATTTTCAACCGTTTTAACATGCAAGAATTTCAAGATACCAAAGATGACATAGATCCTAATGCATCATTTTAACTCTAAAACATGGCATTCTGGGATTATATCACTCAAAGACTCATCAATCAAATGCAAATTTCAAATTTTCTCAAATTTTTCTCTATTTTGCTTAACTCATCTTTTCTTGAGTATTTTAACTTCAAAATTGGTCTTAGCATATTTAAAATATCATTCTAATTTCATTTGACCAATTTTCATCTTCTAAGTATTTAAAAGTCTAAAAGTCAAACTTCTAGCTAATTTCAAATAATGCTCATAAAGTCCTAATGACTTTCAGCAAAAAAAAATTTTCGGCCACACTAAATTTTATTAATTAATTTTTATATTATTATACGTACCTAATGCATTTGTGGATTTGATTTTTTTATCCCGTTCGCCAAGTCGAAAAAGTAGGAATTGTAGGGAACATAATGAAGCTTATTACTTTCTTGGCTCTTACATGTATTAAAGTTACGGAAATTATTAATTTTTATGTTTGACCAATAATTATTGTACGTGTAGTAGCACGCGCGGGAAATTTAAATGCAAATATGTGGTTCAATTAAAAATTTGAAATTTAATTATGAAATGGTTAAAAAAGTCGAGATTGTGTACATAATTAATAAATATACAAAATCTGGGTATGTATTATTATATTTACCAAATTGTGGGAGTAGTGTTTTGAAAATGAAAAATAAAAAAATGTAATATTAAAATATGACCACGGCGGGAATTGGCTCCAATTTTGAACTCTACTTAAACCGAGAAAAAGTTCGGACTTTCAACCGCGATTCAATCGCGAACCGCGGTTGAAGGTACACTTTCAACGGCAGTTCAATGCGAACCGCAGTTGAAGGTACACTTTCAACGGCGGTTCAACATTGAACCGCGGTTGAAAGTGTACCTTCAACGGCGGTTCATGGTTCAACCGCAGTTGAAAGTATATTGAACCACCGTTGAAAGTATACTTCAACTGCGGTTGAACCATGAACCGCCGTTGAACCGAGACCGGTTATTAATTATAATTCAAATTTTTACCTTTTTCATTTCCTCCCTCATTCTCTTCCTTTCATCTTCCTTCTTTTCTCCTTCACTTCCCCTGTTTCCCGAAGCTTCTTCCCGCGGCTGTTCGTCTTCTTCGCCGCTTCTCCCATCGCCGGCGACCTCCTCCACCTTCCGATCATCCGTCTGCTGCCCAAGCATTCACCGATTGTTCGGCTGCCCAAGCTTCACCGTCGGTCGGCTCTCCATTTCCACCCTCCCATATAAACTTAAAGTTTGGATTTTTTTTTGAGTTCACCCAAAAGGTTCCACCTTCTATGCTTTCATTTTAAACTTTTGTGTATTTAACCTTACATTTTGCAAATGCTTACCATTGCACTAGGATTTTGTTGGTTGATATTTATGGTTGATTTCGGTTTTAACCCTTGTGATGAAAGCTTGGAAAGTTTTTGGATTTATTAATTGTTTGTAGCATTTGGTTTGGTTGTTGAATGAGTGTTTTGTCCTACATAAGTTGAGAACCTAGGGCTTTGATTAATGTTCCATTAGGTACCCTTTGAAATTCGGGTTTTTTTTTGAAAATGAGAAACTCAAATGATTATTTCGGTTTTGCTTGATTAATTTTAGAACATTGGTGTTTGTTTTGGTTTTTATTCGATTATGTTTAATTTATGGTTGATTAGTGTTCCTCCTTTAGTGATAATGAGGAAAATGCTTTGTTGTTGATTCCACTTTGTGAAATGTTATTCCTTTAGTAGAAATGAATGAATGAATGTTCTCATTAGTTGTTGGTTGTGAAATGTGAAGTACTTTATCAATGGTACCCTTGAGAAGTCCATTTTTTTTTGGCCCTCATTTGGTTTAATTTGGATAATGGTAATTGTGGATTTTTAGGAGTGAATTTTGCGAATTGTACATTGCCTTTTTTCCACATTAGTTGTTGGTTGGGAAATGTGAATTACTTTATCAATGTGAATTACTTTATCAACGGACTTTTTTTTGGCCCTCATTTGGTTTAATTTGGATAATGGTAATTGTGTATTTTTAGGAGTGAATTTTGCGAATGTACACTGACTTTTTTTAAACATTACAAGCATTCTTGTATTTGACAATAAAGCTTTTGTTTAATTGCATATATGAATTCTCTTTCTATGTAAATGAAGTTTAAGGTACTTTCAATGGCCCGAAAAAGAAAAAGCAATACGGAGCATGGAGATGGTTCTTCTACTAAATCTAGTAGAGTTAGAGGGCCCACAAATTGCAATGATCTATTGGAAATGCGAAAGATGGGAAAACTCTTGACATTTCTTTTGATTCCGCCCTCGAGCCTAAAGTGCATCATGTAAAGTGGATTACCTTTGTGGCATATATGCCCGGAGCAAGGTGGACTTAGTGGAATATGAATCATTGCCGAAAGTTCCCGAGGAGCTCAAGAAGAGAGTTTGGATGGAAATACGGGTATTTTCTTTAATTATAATGCATTGTTTGTTTCTTAATTCTTCCATACACTTTAACTCAAATTCCTCACTAAATTTTTACTCCTAATTTTCACTGTAGGCATTATTTGTTTTCGAGTCAACCGAAGAACTCGAAGAAAAGTGGATTAGTTATGCCGGTAAACGGTGGAAAGATTTCAAATCCTATTTAGGGAAATATGTACATGGTCCCATGAAGGGTAGGGACCCATGTTTGGAATATAATTTCTCCCTAGGGAGACATGGATTAAGTTCAAGGCTAGCCGCGAGACAGAAGAATGACAGGTATATTTTTTTAAAATTGATTTCCTTCTTCTTTTTGGATATTTGAAATTGCTCAGTTTAGGGATAATAATGTTTCATTATATTCTCTCTAGGCAATTCGTGGAAAAGCGCAAAAGTGCCAATTTAAATGCTTTCTACCATAACTTATCTCGCGGTGTGCTACCGACTGCTGAAGCAGCAGTTGCATGACGAGGAGGTGAGGTCATCCGGAAAAAAGCCTTCAGAGGAGGGTCAGTCCGAAGAAGAAGGCGAGGATTCTTATTCAGGGCCAGGCCGTCATGACCTTTGGATACATGCCCATACGAACAAAAAAGGAATACTTCACGCCAGAGGCTGGGCGTGTAGCGATGGAAATTGTAAGTTTTGCACCATACATTTTCTTATGTTTCAATTATTTTAATATTTAAAGTCTATGTGTATAGAATTTTTATTATAACTGATTATTTATTACTAGATATCTATGATGAAATGCTAAT
The DNA here is from genome assembly GCA_016801395.1 of Leptodermis oblonga. Taxonomy (NCBI): domain Eukaryota; kingdom Viridiplantae; phylum Streptophyta; class Magnoliopsida; order Gentianales; family Rubiaceae; genus Leptodermis; species Leptodermis oblonga. The sequence continues at coordinate 13,295,604 of CM028754.1, read as the reverse complement.
TAATAATTTGGTTGTCATTAAATGTTTATATCGCTATTATTATTATCTAGTTGTCACTGTAAAGTAAATAAATGACTAATTTGTATATATGTATATTTATTTATATTCATAATTATGGTTATCAATTTTATATTTAAAATTTATATACATAAATGAATAATCTTTGTATATGTGTATTTATTTATATTTAATTGATCTATTTACATTTACTATATTTGGCAAAATGTGTAGGAAAATCTATGTTCCCGCGAGTCCCAAGGGGAGACCGTTGCAGAGGGTAGGAATGACATTCTTGTCATTGCAACGGGCAAGCGCGATCACCACGTCGTTATCGCGGCCATTCTACGCGGGCACGTATCACAGAGGTTTTCCCACAGAAAACAAAGCCGTCGCTTAAAGAGGAACTTGATTTAAGTAAGCGACAGCTTCAGAAAACCACTGCCCAACTAGATGAATGTCAGACACAGCTGAAGATGATGATTGGGGTTATATGTGGTAAGATGGGAACCGATTATGATACATTAAAAGCCACCGTCATGAATAATGCCCCGGATGAGAGCTTGCACCCAGAGACCTCCGGAGCGGTCCCTGTATCCCCTGTGAGCCCTGTTTCTCCTCTGATACCTACAAGGTTGCCCGATTTGGAGATGCTACATGTTACACCTACAGACCCGATCAAAGCCTCTAACGGCGGTGCTTTAGGCGAATACAAGGTAAATAAAATTAGACGGCTTCTTTTAATACTTCAAAATTTTTTTTTTCTTTATTACAGTGCTTTGTTAAGTTATTCTTAATAGTTGATAATGTTCATTCGCTTGCCTATTATCTTAGAACGGGTGTGAACGCCATCTGTTCCTTCATGAGGATTCGCAAACGCGGCGTAAGCTTGTGGCAAAAGGAAATATTTATAAGCAAGCAAGCACCACGGGCGCGAGGTTAGGAAAGGTTGCGCGAGGGTCACAATTAAAATTTCCTATGATGACTGTGCCCCGCTGCCATTTCCTGAGGAAGAGGCTGCAACAGTGGGAATGGCCAAGTCCTTTTTGTGGAATGGCCTAAAGAGTTGATTGAAATTATTCAGCCGGCTCCGGTAACAAAGGTATATTCTTTCATTTATTTGTGTATTACTTAATACCGTTTTGTATATTAATGTTATTTCAAATGATTTAGGTGGATAAAAGTGCCCAAAAGAAAAAAGGCAGGATGAGTTCTATGGATGACAAGACATCTCATTCGGCAACGGTTCCGACTGAGGAGTCATCCTCATCGACATCTAATCCATTGCAAGAGTTACAGCTCCGAATGGATAATGATGCGGGCTTCAATGGCTTCTGCTTTCAAATGACAAAAGAAGTCATAGGTTTGACCTGCCTAATCTGATGGATCGAGGGGATCTCTTAGAGTTATTGATCAGAGAAAGCCAGGTCTCAAACAGTTTGATGCAGTTGTTCATCCAGTGAGTTTCCACTTAATTTTATAACCTATTTTTGATTATTAATGTTATATATTATGCATTCCATGTGCATAGGCTAACCAATGAAGCCCTTTTTTTAAATCTTTAGAGCTTTACATGAGTTAGCTGAAAGGAATGGGAGAAAGGGGATAGGTTTCCTTTCGGCTGATCATGTCACACCCACACAAACTACGCTTCAAGCTAGGGTGAACTACATTGCGCGAATCCTGAAGGATAGGAATAAAGAAATGTATCTGGTGCCTTATCTTCAGGGGTAAGTGACACTGTAAGCGATTCTCTAATATTTAAGAAACACTGATATAAAGATCTGACGTACGTCATTAAATTTTTTTGGCAGTGAACATTGGATGCTAATGGCTATTAGACCAGTAGATAAGGTTGTATATTGTTTGATTCTTTGCAAAATCCACAGAAGGAGGAGGCGGTGGAGCTTATGGACGAGTGAGTTATATATATTAACAACTTGTTAGAATGCCTATATATCCATATATTGCTAATTATAGGGTGATGTTTAACTATCAAGCTTTCTTGGGATTGCCCACAAATGTGCATATGCCACCTTCGTGGATAGTAGTTAAGGTAAATGAAATTGGTTCTTATAAATTTTTTAATTACATCCGTGGGTCTAGTAGCCTAAGCAATTAGTAGTGTTAGTTGTTTTAATTAAATCCGTGAGTCTAGTAGCCTAAGTTAGTATAGTGTTAGTCAATTAATTTATTAGTTAGTCAAGTTATTTATTGAGGTTTTTGATTAATTATGCATGCAATCTGTGAGTCCAGTACTGTAGGTTAGTTAATATAAGCATGCAAATTGCCGTTTCGATCAGTAGAAGAGTCCTAGTTATTTAATTAATTAGATTAATACGAGTTTAGTTATGAATATTCGTAGAAATTTTTTACTCACCGTTGTGTTGTATACATTAATTGTATGATTTTCTAACTCGTATATTAATTCATTAGCATAAAAAGCAAACGGATAATTGGGAGTGTGGGTACTATGTAATGCACTACATGTACCAAATAACAATTAAATCATCCACATTTGCACTTGAAAAGGTAAATATATATTTCTCATTACTTACTTAATTGACTGTATTTCATTTTGCTTACTCGGGTAGTTTTTAATTTCAAAAAACTCTGTTGCAGCACTTCAAGATCGACCGCACTCCATTAAGCAATGTGGATATAGATGCAGTGCGAAAAATATGCGCTAGATATATTTTGGAGCATCCGTCGTAGTAGAAGGATACTAATTAAACTTGTTCATATTAGAGTTGTACAAATATTTTTTGGATATGCTGTATTATAAAAGCGAATTCAATTTGTATATTGGTGATATTTGTAATAAATTTGGGCTGTTAGCATAAGGTTTTGATTTGAACCAGGTTTAATCAGCAGGTTTTAATGATTTTAATGCGGTTTTGCGTTTAAAAAGTAACCACTTTCAACGGCGGTTCAACGTTGAACCGCAGTAGAAAGTGGTACTTTCAACGGCTGTTCATAGTCGAACCGCAGTGGAAAGTATACTTTTAATTATTTTATTGCGGTAAAAAGTAGCCACTTTCAACGGTGGTTCAACCTTGAACCGCAGTAGAAAGTGTCCACTTTCCACGGCGGTTCAAACACGAACCGCCGTGGAAAGTGGACACTTTCTACTACAGTTCAACCGTGAACCGCCGTAGAAAGTCCAATCTTTCTACTGCGGTTCGAACCGCCGTAGAAAGTCCGCTAACTTACTACGGCTGCCAGATAGATGGCGGTTCAAAAATGCTAAACCCACCGTTAAAAGCCCTTAATAACCGCCATTAAATCCCCGTTTTGTAGTAGTGGTTGATAACGCCAAGGTTCAGGCTATTCATGACTAGCCTATGCCAACATCAGCCTTTCAGGTGAGATCTTTCCATGGTCTTGCTAGTTTTTATCGGAGGTTCGTGAAGGACTTTTCTACCAAGGCTGCACCCCTGAATGAGTTGTGCAAGAAGCACATACCGTTCTTATGGGGTCAAGCTCAAGAAAATGCCTTTTCTGTTTTGAAGCATGATCTCACTCATGCTCCTGTTTTAGCATTGCCAGATTTTGATCGAATTTTTGAACTTAAGTGTGATGCTTCAGGTATAAGGTATAGGCGCTGTGCTGATGCAAGAAGGAAAGCCTATCGCTTACTTCAGTGAGAAGTTGAAGGGAGCTGCCTTGAATTACCCAACTTACGACAAGGAGCTCTATGCAGTGGTTTGTGCTTTAGAAACTTGGCAGCATTACTTGATGGCCAAGGAGTTCATTGTGCACTCGGACCACGAGTCCCTTAAATATCTAAAGGGACAGGGTAAGTTGAATAAACGTCACGCTAAGTGGTATCTTTCATTGAAACTTTTCCTTATATCATTAAGTATAAAAAGGGAAAGGAGAATATGGTAGCTGACGCTCTGTCTCGTAGAAACACACTTTCTACGGCGGTTTTATTCAGACCGCCATAGAAAGTGTGTTTCTATGGCAGTTTTATTTCAAACCACCGTAGAAAGTGCGTAAAAATATATGACCAAGGGATAACAAAAGCGCATAAAGTTTTTCCTCTTCTCCCAACCCTATTGTTGTTTTAGCTGGATTTTCACCTTACCACCACCTCCGGTGGGAGCCATCTCTCCTACACCATCGCTCCATCAATCCTCTGTCTCCTTCGCAGCCGAGAGGAGACTACTAAGTTGCCGCCTCAATACTCTTGCTTTTTGTTCCATAGCCGCAGTAGTTGTCTCCTTCTGACGTCCACATCCCTAATTTCAGAACTTAATTTGTGTTATTCCTTCTTTTTTTGGATTATAAATATGATATTATTCTTGTTGTAACAGATTTCTTTGATGTTTTGTTTTAGGGATTTCTACTGCGGCCTCTACTTGCGATTTCAAAGTACTGCAGCGGCCACTCTCCATCTCCCTCTACCTTAGGCGGCACAAGAAAAAAAAATCCATAGACAGCATGTCGGAGAGACTATAGAAGCACAGTCTTTGCTTCCCCTCCAACCGGTTACCACCACTGCCGCCCAACGCCTCATTCACCTCCTCTCTCACAAAGCAGCATTTTTTTTTGGGTGCATAAATAAATTTGCTTTTTGCTATGCTATGAACAATTTGCGAGAGTTTTGTCGAATATAAGCTATGGAGTAGGCTTAATTATTTCTTTTTTAATTATTTTTTCTAAAGTGAAGCATTTTATTTTTGCAGGGGTTGTTCATCCTTGCTTACTTGTATTATGTTGAATCAGTAGGACATTAGTTGTTTTTGTGCTGAACTGAAGGAATTTCAATGATATGAAATTTTTAATTTTTAAAAATTGATTTTTTAAGTCTTTTAAATAAGGGCTTAAAAATATGAATTTTTTTTTTAAATAAAAGTTTTGCTCTTCTACGGCAGTTAAGAAAAAATTGCCAGAGAAAATGCATAACTCTCTGTGGCGGTTAGCCCAAATCGCCGTAGAAAGTATATGACTTTCTGCAGGTTTTCTACGGCGGTTTTGTCTAACCCGCCTTAGAAAGTCCGGACTTTCTATGGCGGTTTTGTCTTACCACCATAGAAAGTCCGTGAATTTTCTACAGCGGTTCCTAAGCACCAAAGAAAGTCCGTAAACTTTCTACGGCTGCCAGATAGATAGCGGTTCAAAAACTCGAAAAACCGCCATAGAAAGGTGTAAAAAACCGCCATTAAATCCCCTTTTTGTAGTAGTGATAATTCTCTCACACCCAACCCCTTTTTTATTTCCGATTTTGTAGCTAATTTAGCATCAACATAGTAATTTCTATTGATCTGGGTTTGTTTTAAATCCTTAATCAATCTTCATCTCTTCCACTCGTCAATTCACCGATTGGATTTGTTTTAATTACTAAATATTCTTCATATCTTCCACTTATCAATTCAGAAATAGGTTCGTGGGTGATGACTCCCATGATTTTAACTCCTTCATCATTCTTCATCTCTTTCACTCATCAACCTAGTGATTCGTTTACGGTTGATGATTCCGATAATGAAACATTAGCAAGAGCCGTTATAGCCTTCTAATCAATTTATGTAAATTTATTTTTTATCCCATTAATCTATTTTTTCTTCTTCCTTGCGTGTACTGCAGCCCCTATCCTGTGTCTTTACTAAATGTATTTGTCTTTTGTCATTGTTTTGAAGATCTTACTCTCTTCTAAGAAAGAAAACTTTGTTGATGATATGGGTTTTTGGGGTTTAGTTTAATTTTGTCTCTCTCATCTCTTAAACTTGACTAATCTAATGACAATGTTGGGATGAGATAACGATTACAAATGTATGGAAGTAGTGTCATCATGTCCATCTTTTAATATGTATGGTCATATGTGTATACTGTTATCTGGTGAACAAGGGATGTTTACACCCTAACTGAGAAGACAACTAATTAGAAAAAGATGAATAGGAAGAAGGGCGGGAGTGCAGGTACCAACGGACCATAAAGATAGAGAAAAAATAGTAATTGCGCCATTGCAGAAAAACTGCTCTGGCAATAACACTAGCCTTTAGATTATTATAAATTGGGTTTCTCTATCGAATCTTAGGTTTTTCCCCATATTTTAGGAATCACAAAATTTTGGGTCATATTCTAATAATTTAAATGATTAATAAATATAGTATTTTCTATTTTACAAATTTTATTGTCTTTTCTTTGTTTATTTAGTTTTAGAAATTTTAGTTTTCTTTCTGTGTTTACAATATACATATTTTAATATATAATCACATTAATTTTCATTTTATCCCATTCTTTGTCAATATTTTTCCTCAATTTTCTTTTGACTATAATTTTCATTTTCCTTTCATTTTTAGTGGTATTGATTTTTTTGTACTCATTTCCATCCATTCCATTTTCTTTTATGATTAATTTAGTCTTCTTTTTTATCTTTTGGTAACAACCAATTAAGTGGCTAGGGGGCATGGGGACCATTTATTAGAATATGGTGGCCAAATAACCAAAGAGTGTTCCAAGAGGGACATAATGCGCCTTAGCTCTGAAATACAATAAATGCAATATGCAAATGCAGCCCTATACAAATATAGAGAAAACCTGAACTAAGTCCCGCAAGTTGGGGAACTCCATAGCATCTAGAGCTACGAGACCTAGCACCCTCCTAGGGAGGGTGGAGTGAACTTAAAAATGTGTGGCCGGATAAGCTTGCAGACTATTCAAGGGCATCGGCAACCGCGTTGCCTTCCCGATAAAGATGTGTAATAAATCGATAATAGTGTCGCAAAGCGTGGATCGCCTTCAGTGTTGCCGCTGCCCTCCATGGGCCTCTGTGTTCCGCAACCGCCACTGCCAACACCATGGAGTCTGTTTCTACATGTACTTGGCTCAAACCCAGTTCATTGCATATAGTGAAGCCTAACAAAAGTGCCTTACCTTGAAAACTGGATAGCGCCCCGAAGTGGGCGCCGATAGCAAACATCACTTTCCCCTCATAATTTTGAAGCATTGCCTCTACCCCCAAGGGCCCTGGGTTTCCTTTAGATGACCTGTCAACATTGAGTTTGAACTGACCTTGAGAGGGCAAGCGCCACCAAACCACTCTCCCCACTTTCATTTTTTGGTAAGCCTAATGGTGGAGTATGCTAGTCTCTAAAAAAGTAGCCGTAGGCAGAACGTTGGGGGCTTGATGCCCAACAGGTCCAGAAAAGATTTCAGGATGTCTCAAAAGATAGCCTCAGAACCAAAATGTTTCCCCTCATGCAGCGCTGGGCAGTGGGCTCGCCATATCTCCCAGTAGACGACGACAGGGGCCATAGAAGTCAATTCCTTTGGTAGTCGTGTCAGCTCAAAGTCTTCCCTAATCTAATAAAAGTCAAGGACCTCTCATAGGTCCCTCATCTACCCGGGGGTCACCTGTAGCATCAATGCGACTTGGTCCCAGACCGTGCCCGCCAAAGGACATTCGTAAAAGATGTGCAGTGTAGCTCTTTCCCCTGGGCAGTAAGCGCACTTGGATGCCAACTAGATGTCCACCCGCTGCAACGCATCATCCATAGGTAAGAGATTGTTCTGGAGTCACCATATGAAGACGGAGAGCTTTAATGGCAATGGCCTACACCATAAATCCGAGACCACCGCTGTCCCCTTAGTCCGAACCTTCTCGTAGGCCAATTTGACAATAAAATCCCCCGACACCTTAGGTGTCCAAACCATACTATCTGGCATGCCATCAAAAGTCAACTGGATCCCCTGGATGATGTCTTAAATTTCATCTGAGAACAACCCTAAGAGGTTATGTTGCAGCAAGTCCCGAGTGTACCAATATTCCCACAGTGTCAGCAGGATTTTCAATGTCCTCCGGGTGTACATATCCAGATAGGAAGCCGTGCTCTGTCCAGTTAGAAGACCAAAAAAGAGAGGACCCATTGCCCACTAGAATTCACGTGTGTTCTGCCATAATGTGCTCAACCTCCCCCATTCGAAGCCAGACCCTCGAGGTCCTAGCGGATTTAGGCAGTGCCCTCATGTAGTTAGCCTAGAGAACCCTAGAGTTGTGGAACTTCCACCATAGCTTGCAGGAGAACACTGTGATGACATCTGTAACCCCCCGAACCCCCAGACCGTTCTCGGAGGTAGGATACGTGACCCTTGTCCAGGTCCGCCAATGCCTCTTGTTTCGTCCCTCCCAGGTTCCCCAGAAAAAGTTTGCGAAGATTGCCTCGATCTTTGCCCAATTCCCTTTGGGGCTTTAAGGCGGCCCAGTAGTATAATGGCATGGTCGAAAACATATGCCTAATCAGTAGTAACCTACCTCTTTGAGATAGATACCTTCCCAACCAATGGGGCCTGAATCTTGTCGAGCATGGGCTGGAAAAAATGCATATAGCTCCTTCCTTGGCTGATTGGGCAACCCAAATATATGAACAGGAAGGTGCCCACCCTCATCCCTGTGAGGTGGTGTATTAACCCCACCCTTGATGGTATCGTCTGGGGAGGTAAAAAGAGCATTTGGGTTCCCTAACTTTTTGCCCCGTGGCACACTCGTACACCTGGAGGAAGTCCATAAAACCACGGAAGCACTATTGGCACTAAGAAAAATCAACAGATCATCAGTAAAACTCAAATGCGACATCCGGGGAGTGCCCCTCGAGGTGAAGAAGGGGTGGATGAAGCGATTCTCGATCAGGGCCTTCAGGCCCCTAGCCCCTAGTGAAAGCTTCACCGACCAGAATAAAAAAGAAGGAAGAGAGGGGGTCACCCTGTTTAATGCCCTTTGATGCTTGAAAAAATCATGGGGCTCCCCATTAATCAATACTGAAAACCACGCTGCTTGAAAATTCCCGAGTACTAACTGCACAAACCGGGTGGGAAAGCACATTCTCAGAAGTAATTTCTCCAGAATACCCCAGGATACCTGGTCAAAAGCCTTCACTATGTCTAGCTTAAAAAGAATGTTACCCCTGCGACACTTCCGACTTTGGGAGTGTGCCATCTCTTGCGTCAGAAGGACGTTATCGGTAATTTCATGGCCCAGTAAGAAAGCCGACTGCTCAGGGGAGATGAGATGCCGAAGTTCCAATTTTAGCCTGGCACATAGTACTTTCGTGAGGACCTTGTTGAGAAAGTGGCACAGGCTGATAGATCTATAGTCCGCAAAGAGACTGGGTTCTTCTTTTTTGGCAGCAGTGTAATGAGGGTGCTAGTGATGGCCGTAGGGATGGGGACCCTGGCCATAAAGCTAGTAGCATGTATGTCTGAATAACCTCCCATGCAAACCTATAGAATGATCCAGAGAACCCATCACTTCCTCCCCCGTAACCAACCGGAGTATGGCTGCGGGGTCTTCTACTGACATGGGTATGGTGCCGAGAAGTGTATCAGTAGAAGCTTCATCCCCCTCCTCGGTGCCGAATATAAGTCTTGGAAATATCGTTCAGCCTCTAGGCCGATCTCCTCCTGCCCTGAAACTATATCTTCCGTCCCCGTTTGGATGCAGAAAATGTCCGCCTTGCTCAGACAATTCTGCAGAGTAGCATGGAAGAATTTTTTATTTTGCTCCCCTCCCTTAGCCATCAGATGTGTGACTTTTGCTGCCAATAAATTTCCTGCTCTAAAAGCCACTGTGCCAATAGAGCCTCAGACATGCTTAAAGCGCGAAACTCCACATCCCTACATCCCGAGTCATATAATCCCTACAATCTTGTGACGTCCTGCTCAGCGGCTGACACATTTGAGATGATGTTTCCAAAAAAAATTCTTATTAGAGGCCCTCAGGTCATTATTCAAACGGCACAGCTTCAGGGAAAAGTGTAACATACCATACCGTGAACATGGCTGGGCCCAGCTGGTGTGGATCACTGATAGGAAATTGTCCCGCTGTAGCCACATGTGTTGGTAGTTAGGATTTCCGCACATTTGGTAGTGAGGTGACGGGCTTCATCAACAAGGGTGCTAATAAACCTGTCGTAGGACTATCAAATGCAGTAAAAAAATACTGTTAAAAACCTGCACCAATGAAGCAAATAAAACGTAGCACAACAGAGTACATGGTCGATCCACAGAGATAGCAATTTCAACACAAATTCCAAATTAACATGCAAATTAACCAAACTTGACTAGTAGTCACTTTTTGTGTCTCCTAGAGACCTTGAATTTGTAGAAATATGAAATATGAAATTTAACTAAATATGCAAACAGGTTGAAAATCAATTGAAGAGATATTCTAGCATTATGCAATCCACCTTAACTATATGCATGCAATCATAAACCATTTTTTACTATGTAATTATCCTATGTCGTTTTAGTTATAGATTACCGCGAGTCCCCGTAATCATAATCCAATTCTCCCTTAATTAATCAATAACCCCCGTGAGTCCCCACAATCAAGGTTATTTCCCTATCTAGTTTAATTAACAGGCCGTGAGTCCCCATAATCACCGTATCAACTAATCCATAAGCATTAAGAATAAGAAAAACCCAAAACCAATAACCCCCCTCGACGATGCTCAAGAGATTACTACCCAATTAAACCTGTAGTACTCGGCCGGTAGTCGTGCCACTCACTGGCCCTACCAGATCTATATTAAGGTGATCAAACTTAATACGACCGTAGTTTTTAGACATATAAACACAAGCAATTATGGAACGAGTGAATTAGACTAGAATTCATGCTTTGGTTTCATACATGCAATGGTTAAGGTTTCTCACATAATACTAGAATGAAGGATTTAGCTACTCATAGAATTAAACATCTCACGAATAAAGCTTAAAACAGCCATGGAATGAAGGCAAGGATGGAATAAGAATAAGTAATACTTTACTGAAACTTGCTATTGGAGACTCTTCCCGTTTGGACCATAGATAGCCTACCAGAAGGAATTCTCAAACAAAATAGAACTACTGCTAGAATAATGTATCGTGATATGCTAACTCTATCAGAACTAAAGAAAAACTTTTACGTAAATACTAAATGAAAAACTAAATGAAAATAGAGTGAAAAACTATAATATGCCTTCTACATATGAGCGTACTCCTATTTATAGAGAAGAAAATTATCTCTCAGTAAAAGGAAAGTAAATCAAAAGATCCCAGTAGTTAATGAGATAAATCAATCTTTGAAAGAGTCAGTAAATCACTCCAGGATGAAGGAAACAACTAATCCTCTTCTGGAGATTCTTCTAGAACTTCAGCTTTTCACTTTTACTGCAGTAACTTCTGGATTCTTCTAGAACTTTAGCTTTTCACTTTTACTACAGTACTTTCTGGATCCTTCTAGAACTTCAGCTGCACCAATGGCCTTTAGATTTCTCCTTTTTTTTGGGGCCCTAACCCGTGTGACATTCTGCCCGAACATCTTTTGCTCCAAAATCCTCGTTTTAGCGTCTTTCCTCTTCACTTGGGCTATTCTCCAAATCTACAATAAAACACTAAAAACTTGGGCAAAAGCCCGTGAGAACTGCCTTCAAAGATGCTAAAATAATAGTCTGAAAATGGTCAAATCAAGAGTGTGGTTTGAGGTACCTAGGCTAAGCACCTATATCTCGCAACTTGGGAAGCATGACAGCCACTCATGATTAACCAGAGCCCTATCCAACCATTTTTGAACTTTTGGAGCAGACCCCACCCACAAACCGATATCCCACCCATGTGAATTCCGACCATGTATTGGGAAGCCCTGCCAACCCTGCTACATTGATTAAATCGGCAAACTCCTATATTGCTAAAACATCCGAAATCGTTGAGCCCTGATATTCATCCATTGTTGCTACGACATTGAAATCCCCCATACAGATAGCTGGTCTACCAGCATGGTGACGCAATAAATCTTCCCATAAAGTGCGGTGCTGCATTTTTGTGTGTAGGGCATACACAAAGCTTGCCACACACGGCACTGCTAAATGTGGGTGAACTACTTCAAAAGACATATATTGCTCAGTGTTAAGGACCAAATTCAGAGAGAAATCCCGATCATGTTGTACCCAAATCTTCCCTGTCAAGGATGAAAATGCCACTTGGTACCCTAACCCCACCCTGACTCCTTCCAAATTAACTGGATAAATCATAGGCTCTAAAATGACTAACAAAGAAATATAATGCAGTTTCATAAGAGACTTCAAACGACTTAAAGAAGCACATGATCTTATGCCCCCTGACATTTCATATCGGCCATGCCATATGGAAACTAAAAATTCAGAGAATCTGACCTGGAGGACTGGCGGGTGACCATAGTCCAATGCATTGAGCAAGCTCGTCTCCTCTTGGCTGGTGGGTGAGAGCACACGAAACGAATTCGCGAGGTGTAAATGCCCCTCATTTCCCCGGGTGTGGGACTCTGATGACAAAAGAGCCAGCCCCGGGTAGGGGTCCCTAGGAGCGGCCATCTGCAAGTTGTTCCAACATTCCTCCATAAGAGCCACGACATTGTTCTCCACACGATCTGGGCCTATTGTAACAAATGATCAGCAAAGCACAAATGAGTTTCCCTCTGGGTGCCTTTAGGCAAATCATACGGGTAATGGCGGTTTTTTAGGACTTTTAACGGCGGTTTTTGGCATTTTTGAACCGCCATCTATCCGGCAGCCGTAGAAAGTTTACGGACTTTCTACGGCGGTTGTGAACCGCCATAGAAAGTTCAGACTTTCTACGGCGGTTATCTTTCCTAAGCGAACCGCCGTAGAAAGTTCAGACTTTCTACGGCGGTTATCTTTCCTAAGCGAACCGCCGTAGAAAGTTAACTTTCTACGGCGGTTTTGAAAATAACCGCCATAGAAAGTACCAAATTTGTAAAAAAAAAATTTAATATTTTATTTTTTTCTCTACATTCAAAAAATATATATCAAAAACAGCAGGAACGGCCTTAGAAAAGTTTTGATATATATATTTCAACTTTATTCAAAATATATATATCAAAAACTTCCATGCTAATAAACCGAACAACCACCAAACTTCACAAAATTTTTGCGTGCATCCATCAAATTCTAATTAATTTAATCATTAACAGTAAGAACAATACAATAATCACCGATAGAACACTAATCAAACCCAAATTTAATCATTCATCATCTCACCAAACCCGAATTTAACACTAATAATAAACCCTAGGCCAATAACAATAATCAAGTAACAATAAAATTGTAAAGCTTAAATAAAGTTGAAACTATTTTATATTACCTTTTTTATGATTTGAAGCCCACAACAAGGACCGATTGTGGTGAAATTATGATGGGGGATTAACTCCAAGTGGTGGGTGATGACCGATTAAGAAATTATATCCGGAGTTGGGTGATGGCGGATCTTGTTATCAACGCTACCGGAAGAACGACTTCGGGGGAAGACAAGAGAAAAAACCAACGGAAAGAGGATGGGCATCGGCAACGAGAGAATGCTTCGGTTTGCTGGAGATGGAAACAGGGGGAAGCCGCGGCCGGTTGAGATGGAAACAAAGGGAAACCCTTAAAATTCAAACAAAATCAAGTTTAAAAAACCGCCATAGAAGTAACTTTCTATGGCGGTTGTAATTAAAACCGCCATAGAAAGTTGTAGAAAGTAACTTTCTATGGCGGTTTTAATTACAACCGCCATAGAAAGTTACTTTCTATGGCGGTTTCAATTACAACCGCCGTAGAAAGTCCCTTTCTACGGCGGTTTTAATAAATCCGCCGTATAAAGCCCGTAATTGTGAATTCCCTCCCGTTCCTCTATTCCTATTAATTTCTAGTTTTTCTATTTTTGTAAATTAACCCCCAAATTTTTTTAAATTTAATAATAAATATGTATTTTACTATTTATCAATTTTATAGAAAAATTCATCATATTTATTAATTATATGGCGGTTAGAAATACAACCGTTTAGAAAGGGACTTTCTACGGCGGTTTTCTAAAACCGCCGTAGAAAGGGACTTTCTACGGCGGTTAGAAATAAAACCACTGTAGAAAGTCCCCTTTTTACGGCGGTTTTTGAAAACCGCCGTAGAAAGTACCCCTTTCTACGGCGGTTTTCAAAAACCGCCGTAAAAAGGGGACTTTCTATGGCGGTTTTATTTCTAACCGCCGTAGAAAGTCCTCTTTTTACGGCGGTTTTATATAGAACCGCCGTAGAAAGTCCGTACTTTCTTTTTAATGGCGGTTTTGGTCTTTCCGCCGTTAAAGCACCACCGTAAAAAGTCCATTTTGTAGTAGTGTCTCTTCAAGCATCTATAGCAGATATGTATCTATATTACTCTCTTCAAGTATCTATTACTTGAAGTAAGAAAAACAAAAATAAAAACACAAAGCAGCCTTATAGTTGAAGAGAGTAATATAGGTACTCTCTTCAAGTATGTACATTAGTCTCTCTTTTTCTTTTTTTTTTCTGTAAGCTATTGCATTCTATGAACTTCAGGAACAAAAGACACTCTTTTCAGACTTCATCATTTTGAAGACAGAACCACATTGTACATTAACAAGCAAATATAAGGAATGGAAAAGAGCGATCTTCTTCACAATAAAGTGCATTATAGAACATAGAACGATGCATTGCAAGAAAACCCCTCTGTTGGAATCAAAGTTCACATGAGTAGAGACATTGCCTCCTACTTTTACAGCAAGAAAACTCCTCTGTTTCAACCAAAGTTCACATGAGTAGAGACATTTGTCCACCAATAGACGAAGGTTTGGGTTCTCCAAAGGTGCAGCAACTCTTTCTTTATCATTCAATTGCTTATTGTTGGAGTATTTTAATAAATAATTATAATTAATATAATTATCATAATATTAAGTCTATAAGTTACTAATATTATTTTATTGCATGAGTTACGCAAACAAAATGAATTCCGTTATCAGCAAACAGATTTAATTCAATGAGTTAATTGCGTGAGTTACAAATTTTGTTTAAAAGCACAACTTATGCATTTTTATTAAAATTGTTAAACGGTTTCTAATGGTAATAAACCATTACGTACCATTTTATACAAATTGTGTAACTGATTAATAATAATTAAGGCCAAGTATTTGGCTACCTACTTCAATGTTCATATGCACGTTTATAATTATATATATGTGTGTGTGTGTTCGCGCGCGCTTGCGCGCATTGTGTGTATGTATATGTGATTTTTTGAGTGTCAAAAAGAAGAGTTTTGAGTCATACTTCATATAATATATTCTTGAGAGAAATAAGTATAGAGTAATATTTATTGACTGTATTATAGTGATATGTCAAGATGACATGGTGTATAACCGAGTTATCCTCAATTAGCGGTGCAGGCTGATGAGTGGTAGACAACTAGTGTGTTGGACTGTTGAATACTGGGGTGACAAGCTGAGCAATAGTAATCTTTTGCCCCGGATTCTTTCACGGAGGCGCTTGAATCACCTAAGAATAGAGATTACGCGCATCAGCCCATGCCGCTCTAGTTTTCTCTAAATTATCGTTTTTACTTTAATTTATTTTTATTATAATATTTGTACTAATATTATGATTATTTTCGAGCAGGAATAACACAGTACTTATATTGACTGTTGCTTCATCTCCCAGAGATTCGGGAGCTACTTTTATGTCGACCTTAAAATGTGCAGGAAAACAACCCCACACTACTACAAAAATGACTTTTAATGGCGGTTTTTTAGGGCTTTTAACAGCGGTTTTCGGCATTTTTGAACCGCCATCTATCTGGCACCCATAGAAAGTTTACGGACTTTCTACGGCGGTTGTGAACCGCCATAGAAAGTTTGGACTTTCTACGGCGGTTGGCGGTTTTGAAGATAACCGCCGTAGAAAGTACCAAATTTGTAAAAAAAAAAAATTAATATTTCATTTTTTTCTCTACATTCAAAAAATATATATCAAAAACAGCAAGAACAGCCTTAGAAAGGTTTTGATATATATATATATATATATATATTTCAACTTTATTCAAAATATATATATCAAAAACTTCCATGCTAATAAACCGAACAACCGCCAAACTTCACAAAAGTTTTGCGTGCATCCATCAAATTCTAATTAATTTAATCATTCACAGCAAGAACAATACAATAATCACCGATATAACACTAATCAAATCCAAATTTAATCATTCATCATCTCACCAAATCCGAATTTAACACTAATAATAAATCCTAGGCCTATCACAATAATCAAGTAACAATAAAATTTGTAAAGCTTAAATAAAGTTGAAACTATTCGATATTACCTTTTTTATGATTTGAAGCCCACAACAAGGACCGATGTGGTGAAATTATGATGGGAGATTAACTCCAAGTGGTGGGTGATGGCCGATTAAGAAACCATCTTCGGAGTTGGGTGACGGCGGATCTTGTTATCAACGCCGCCGGAAGAACGGCTTCGGGGGAAGACAAGAGAAAAAAACCGACGGAGAGAGGATGGGCGTCGGCAACGAGAGAACTCTTCGGTTTGTTGGAGATGGAAACAGGGGGAAGCCGCAGCTAGCTAGAGATGGAAACAAAGGGAAACCCTTAAAATTCAAACAAAATCAAGTTTCTATGGCGGTTTTAATAAAAACCGCCTTGAAATGGACTTTCTACGGCGGTTTTAATTAAAACCGCCATAGAAAGTAACTTTCTATGGCGGTTATGAAGAAAGTCCATTTCTACGGCGGTTTTAATAAATCCGCCGTAGAAAGCCCGTAATTGTGAATTCCCGCCCATTCCTCTATTCCTATTAATTTCTAGTTTTTCTTTTTTTGTAAATTAACCCCAAATTTTTTTAAATTTAATAATAAATATGTACTTTACTAGTTATCAATTTTTATAGTAAAATTCATCATATTTATTTATTATACGGCAATTAAAAATACAACCGTTTGAAAAGCGACTTTCTACAAAACCGCCGTAGAAAGGGGACTTTCTACTTCGGTTTTATTTCTAACCGCCGTTTTTCTACTGCGGTTAGAAATAAAACCGCCGTAGAAAGTCCCCTTTCCACGGCAGTTTATTTCTAACCGCCGTAGAAAGGTTTTATATAGAACCGCCGTAGAAAATCCGTACTTTGTTTTTAATGGCGGTTTTGGTCTTTCCGCCGTTAAAGCACCACCGTAGAAAGTCCATTTTGTAGTAGTGCCGTTAATAGCTTCCTCATTGCAAATCAAGTTGCAACTTATTGCAACCAAATTAATGGGTTGTGGGACAAAGCTTCAGCAGACTATCCTTGATGAGCGCTCTGCGAGAGTGAACTTCTGTCTACACAATGTGGAAAGAATTGAGCTGGTCAGTGATTTGATTTCTGACAGCGCGCGTCGATGAAGTTTTTGGTAAGTAGGGTTTCCCTAGATCCCATCTTTGCAATTGGGCTGTTTGAAGCACCAAAATTACGAATTCGCCTCATCATAATGCTAAAACGGTAAAATTGTGACTACAATCAATATCGAATCAAAGATATCGAATAACATATAAACAGTGGATTGGATAATGCAAATTACTAAAACAGATATCTATAATTAATCTTGAAGCCGAAAGGAAATTCTAAGCAGTGTTGTTTGATTGCCAATTGATGCCTCCTCCTTCCTTCGATTGGCCTTATGCTATATATTACTCAGAAGTTGTTATCTATACATCGACACGACTGATGACATTGTAATGTTCGTGCAACTGGAATTAATGACACATGTAATTAATACCATCAAATGAAATCAATTTAGAGCATGTTCGCTGTAATGGTGTTTCAAAAAAGGTTTTGAAGGCATGTTTTTGGAAGAAAAAAAACTATTAAAAATATGTATTAAAAATGTGTATCAGAAATATAATATAAAAATGTGTAGTTAAGTAGTAAAATATGTACTGTGAATGATTAGATATATAAAAGGCATATATTAGGAAACATATTTTGAAAACATGCTAATGACCACGGACATAGAGCATTGTAACTTATTAATTTTTGACATTGAAATGTGTAAATAGACACTTATTTGGATGTGGAGGAGGAGGAAGGGATTAGGGTGGTGGTTAATGAGAGAACCTTATAATATTGAGGTCATGGATTTCAAACCTCAGGAATACAAAGGAAAAAAAAAAAACACGGGAAGGGAAAGTATTTGATAATTAATTGAACACATTTTGTCACAAAATATTTTTTATCGTTATAGTTTATAGGGAACATTTACATTAAAAAAAGGTGATATATATAACATTATACATCTCATTTCTAAAATGCATTTCGAACCACATTTTAATCCTAATTCCAAAAGATTATACGAGCTTAATTAGGGAAAATGACATTTTTTTATACTAAAAGTTTGGGCTGTTTGTAACTTTGGTACTAAAAGTTTACTCAGTTCCAAACTTGTGCTTTATGGCTATACTTTGTTATATTTTTAGTACCAATACCTGCTATAACAGGTTTTATGTAGTCAAACCGAAGTCAAAGGTAATTTGAGGGTATTTTACAAATTCTACAATTTTGTATGGGTTGAAAAGATATTTTTCTAATATTATTTTCAAAACATTTTTGCTGTTTTTTTTCTCCTCAGTTGATGTATAAGTTTTCCTCCGACTGAGGAGAAAGAAAACTGCAAAAATGTTTTGGAAATTATATTAGAAAAAGTATATTTTCAACCCTCACAAAATTGTAGACTTGTAAAATACCCTCAAATTACCGTTGACTTCGGTTTGATTACGAAAACCTGCTATAGCAGGTACTGGTACTAAAAATGCAACAAAGTATAAACATAAAGCACAAGTTTAGAACTGAGTAAACTTTTAGTACCAAAGTTGCAAACAGTCCAAACTTTTAGTGCTAAAAATGACATTCTTCCAGCTTAATTATGATTCAGAAATCAAAAGAACCACTGTCGATCATATAGATTTTTTTACCTTAATATTAACTTTTGGGGCATAAAATTACCAAAACAAACAAAAAAAAATTGAAAATCCCAAACTATAGAAAACGAAGTTGGGGGATTCGTTTTCATTTGAAAACTAATCTCCCAACTTCGTTTTCTTCAAAACTAACCAAAAAAAAAAAAAAAAATTTCTTGAAGAAAACGAATGCAGGGAATTCGTTTCCAAAAGAAAACGAATTCCATGCATTCGTTTCCTTTTGAAAACAAATGCAGGAGAAAACGAATTCCATACATTCGTTTTCCTTCTTTTTTGTTTTTTAGTAATTGCATTAATAAACGAATTCCATAATTAATTTTTTCTTTTTTTGTTTTTTATTAATTTCATTAAGAAACGAATTCCACTAAAATGATTTTTAAAATAAATAAAAATAATTATATTTAAACAAATTTTAAAAAAATTAAATAATTATTTTCATTGAAAACGGTTCACCAACATGTTTCTAAGCTTTTATTCATTTTTAAAAAATAAATATTATTTAATGAAAAACAAATTTTAGGGTTTTCGAAACGAATCCCCATAAATCGTTTTTGAGTTGTTATAAAAAATAAAAAAGGCAAAACATAATTATATAACTGAAATTTTAATTTGTAATTCAATAAAATTTTAGAAGAAGTAATTTACGGCATTTTTTGAAATACATAAAATCTCCGTATAAATGAATTTGGGGAATTTATTTATCTGTAAAAATTTAGTCACACATTTATGTTTTAAAAATAATTTATTCCATTAAAAACAAAACTCATAAATTCGTTTCTCTCAAAGAGAAATAACATTAGACTGATATTAATGTTTCCATTTTTAATTGTTTTTAGTTTAAATGAACTTGCATAGGGAATACTAGTGGGATTAGGCAGGCGCGATAATATAGAAAATGGAGAGAATAAAGAAGACAAAAGTAATTGACCACCATTTCAAAAAATGCCGTAAATTACTTCCTCTAAAATTTTATTAAATTACAATTTAAAATTTCAGTTATATAATTATATTTTGCTTTTTTCATAACAACTCAAAAACGAATTATGGGGGTTCTTTTGAATTAATTAAATTAATAAAAAAAAAGGAAAAAATTAATTTGAAATTAATAAAAAAAAAAGAAGGAAGGAATTCGTTTCCAAAGGAAACGAATTCCAAAGAAAACGAATTCTCTTCCAGATTTTTTTTAATTTTTAAAAATTTTTTTTTTTTGTTATTCTTGAAGGAAACGAAGTTGGGAGATTCCCAACTTTTTTTTTTATATTTTGGGAATGAAAAAAAAAATGGTCTATTTTAATAATTTTTGGCCCCAATATAAATATTGGGGGTAAAAACCCCGATCATATATGTAATAATAATTTGATATTCTTATCCACAAGCTAGCTGTCATGAAAAAGAAGTATGCCGCTTTCCAAAACTTGAGTTCACACTGGAGCAAGTTGCAATATTTATTGTTATCCAACAAAACAATGTTGAAATCAACATCAGTCTTTCTTTTTCTGTCCGGATTCATTCGATTTGGTCTGAGCTGCAACGATCAGAGATTAAAAGCAGCGCACTTGCATTGCCCTACCAAAGGGCATGGCTTTAAAACTCGAGCTGTGCCGACGGGTTGGCCTAGCTGCCAGGCGGGCCTCTATTCAAACCCGTACAAAAAAAAAAAAAAAAAAAAAAAAAGGAGTTTTATGTCTGACCATCTGACACCAATTTCTTAAGAATTAAACTCGATATACTTGGTTTTTATCAATATGTAATATTTTTAAGCTTAAACTCAAAACTTGATAATTCTGCAGTTAAATTCGATACGCGTGTTTTCATATATATATATATATATATGTGCTATACTTCAGAGTTAAAACTTGATGCGCACGTCGTTGTGCCATCAAACGTTAAATATACGAGTTTTCTGCGGAGGAAAAATTGATGTTGACTGGCCAAAGTAGTCACTCGGATCTGACTTCCATTTTTTTTTTTTTTTTTTTGGGAAATGATTGGAAGAATGAAAATATGGAGTGAAGTGTAGAATAAAATGATGTGGCATCAACTAATATTTGCATTTTACCGTTTTAATTTTAGATGTCCAATAAATTTTTTGCATGTAAGTACCACTTCAATCATTCTACAATTCCACTCTGAGTTTTTCAATAACTATACCATCACTTTTTTTTTCTTTTTCTTAACCTTATGACATAGTTTAGCAATTTATTTGGGTTCAGTCTCGAGTTTACAATTTAATTTTTGGACCTACAGGGAAGTTTATAAACTCGACTTACTAGCTCTAAGTTTTTGAGTTTTTATGCATCATTATTTTCTTCTACTATCAATGTGAGAAAAATGATAACTTTAATTTGAAAAAGAAATGGATTGAATTTTAAACTTTTCAAAATTTTATATTAAGGATCAATTTTCCCTTTTTTTAAAAAAAGGGACTATAAATTGTTGAAGCTTTTTATTATTAGTCTTTAGTAATGAATTTTGACTCAGGCTTCGTTTGATAACCAAGATTCAGCACTTAAAATTAATGATTAAGAGCTTATCTCATTAAGTGTGTTTGATAACTGTTAGTCATAAGTTTTAATGAATTAAGTGGTTCTGAAGTTAAGTACTTAATCGATTAAGTGCGTTTGATAACAAAAACTCAAATAACTTAATTAAATAAGTGGGTCTAAAAAACAAGTATAATTCCGGCCTAAAAAATAAGTGATGAGCAAATCAGTTATGACTGAATCTGAATCGAAAAAAATATTTTTCTTCCCTTTAAATTTTCTATTTTTTGTATCATTATTTCTTTTTTTATGTTTTTAATACTTTTTAAAATTTGATCAATTCAAAAAAAAATCAAAATAATTAATTTTATAACTATTAAAAAATTAAAAATAAATTATCATCTATTTTTATAACTTTATTATATATATAAATTTAATGTTAAAAATAATTTTTTTAAAATTTTTAATAATTTAATAAGATTCAGACTTCAATTTTCAGATTCAGACTTCAGTCTTCAAATTTCAGACTTCAGTCCTAATTTCAGATATTAAATTTCAAATTTTATCAAACAGAGTCATCTAATGAATTTAGATTTCAGACATAATTTTTCAGACATAAATTTTATCAAACGAAGCCTTAGTTTAAATTTAGGGAAATGATAAGATGGTGGTAAAAAAAGAGGCCGTATAACTCGGGAGTCACTCATTCAAATTTTATGAGTAACAACAGCAAGGGTGCGCTTGGGCGCAAGAAAGAGAATTAAAATGAGGGCATCTCACATACGATGATGGATGAGTCATTCATTAAAGGCATTTTAGATTGCCTTTGAGCTGTTTGGCAAATGTCATATAATCATGGGAATGGACATCAATTTTCCATTCCCATGCTTGGTTTGACACAGTATGTATGGGAATTACAAAGTTACTTAATTCCTACAAAGCACTAGCCCTAAAAACATGTAAAAATAAAATAAAAATAATCTACCAGAAAGAAGAAGAAAAATATACATATGCTCTGTTTTTTGTTTATTGCTACTTCTTTTTCTTTTTAAATCTAAGAAGTGAAAAAAAAACTGTAATTTATGGTTAAAAATAACAAGGGACTATTTATCGCAAGCGATATTAAATCTCATAATTAAGAGGATCTAATTACTTAAGTGATTAGATTCTTTTTCCTATTTATATTTACCAAACATACACATCTTAATCCTAACAATCAGATGTTCATTCTCCTCATTTCCTTTCCGGCACGCCAAGCGTACCCGAAAGGAAAAAATAAAGGGTGTTGTTAAATATGGTAATTGAAGTAAATGGAATATCCTAAAACCCCACCACAAGGTGAAAGAGAAACAGTAGCACGACAAGTATCAAGAGACAAAGTTGCAAGGTGGGGTTTAAACGTTTGTTAGCCACACGCGAGATACTCATGGAAGTGCATTATATTATTCTTGGATGGAATCATGCATGGATATGATCAGAATATCTCTATCCATTGCTGTTTGAATAAAACTTATAAAATGTGCATCCGACCGACTCGGTCGGACCGTCTTAACAAATATCGATTTTAATCTAAAAAGTTTGTGTATATTTGTAAAAACTTGTGTATAGATTTTAGTCTTTAGGCCTATTCTTTAACATGCTTTTAAAAACATATTTTTGTAATTTTGAAAATTATACTAATTTATCATTGTTTACAATACACATTTTTACCTTTCAATTACACATTTTTATATTTCAATACAATTTTCACATTTAAATATTATTTCTAAAACTAAGTTTTAAAAACAATTTTTTCAAAATCCATCAAAAGAAACAGGCCCTTTGATGTAATCAATGAGTTTAGTTGCTAATGCATCACGGTTAATTATAATTTTAACTTTTGCTGTATAGCGTATTGATGTTAGCCTCTCGTATATCTCTTTACTACTGATATCACAATTAAGTTAAAAAAATATCTCTTATAGTGTGTGCATACCGATTATAGCCTCTAATATATCGTTTATTGATAAAAACATGATTACTGATTTTAGCTGCTGAATTATGGTCGTGAGACCGTCTGATGGAAGGCTCCTTCTTATAGTTTTGCTCATCAAATTAATTAGAGCGAATTACACTTACCTCCCCCGATGTATGGTCAAATTACAAATTAGTCCATGTAGCTCTGAAAATTATAAATACCTCCTTGAATTATTCAAAAAAAAAAATTTATTTTGTGTTTATTTTTCACTAATAATAAGGGTGATATCGAACTGAGTCACATCAAGATTTAAAGCGCTGAAACAGTGATCGTTTATGATACAATCGAGTCTAAAATTTCATTCGTGTTCATTCATTTATTAAATAAATAAGCTCGAACTGAATTTTTACGTAGTCAATCTTGAACTTTAGTGAATAAATTTTGTATTCGTTTTCAACTATAACTAAAGGAGATTGATTTTGTAATTATGAACAAATTACAGGGAGGAGGTATTTATAATTTTCAAAATCACAAAGACTTATTAGTAATTTGACCAAATCTCGGGGATGTAAATATAATTCGCCCAACTAATTAAACCAGAAGTATGTCCTTCCATTCCACTATATATACAGGTTATATGGTATCTTACTTTTCACTCAACCACAGCTAAGAAAGCTAACATGGCTACTTCTTCAAGCCTTCCCATCTTTCTTCTTTTGCTCTCCTTCACACCTCTGGCATTTGCTAGTTCCTCTGTTGCTTCCGATCAAATCAACTTCTGGTCTGAAAATGTCCTCAACAGCATGCCAGAAGCAATTGTATCAAAACTTTCTCCATTATCCAACCAAAATTCTGCTTCTTTAGCTTCTTCATTATCAAAACCATCCATTTACTCTGGCGCAAAGTTTTGCTCAATGGCTCATTTGCTTGTGCTGCAACGGACGTTGTGTTGTTGTCAGGCAATGCGTATTCATATAATATTATAGCGTCAGTAAAGAAACAAGCTCAGACGACGCCTTCTTTAGGCTCTCAACTCTCCAAACTGGTAAGAAACTCCAATTACCAAATTTGAATGACCAATTTCCTCCTCGCGCTTTTCTTCCCTCACAAATTGCCTCGAAAATATCCATCACTAGTTCCACGGATCTCCTAAAACTATTCCCAAATTCATGCACTTCCGCGGCTTCCAAAGAAACCATGAAAATGGGCATTTCCACTTGTAGTTCACCAAGCTTAAAAGGTGAGATCAAAAGCTGTTCAAAAACCCTCGAGGATATGATATATTTTTCGAAGAAAACGTTGGGTGTGACAAAATTAATGGCATTGACAAGTGACAGTACGAGAGGGACGTCGGAAAAGCTTGAAATTGGAAACATAAAACAATATGATGCTGAAAAGATTGTGGCTTGTCATGAAGTTTTCTTTCCCTTTGCTACTTACGTTTGCCATATGCTCTCCTCCACTCGCCTCTACCAGGTTGATTTTGTTGATCCTACGACCAAAGCTCCCGTTAATACGATTATTGCACTATGCCACATGGATACATCAGATTGGCCGGCGACACATTCGGCATTTAAGATCCTGAAATTCTCTCCAGGAAAAGGGGAGGCTTGCCACTGGTCCTCAAAAATTGACCTTGTGTGGATAGGCAATGGAGAAGAAAAGCTTTGAATTGATGTGTTTTCTAAGTTTATTGGAAGTACAACTCCCCCTAATAATGGTCATCGCCAATTAGGTTGTTGCATGTTTTAATATGCATATTTTCTATTTCATTATCTGTACCTGGTTTTTCTTTTTCTTTTTCGTTTTTTTTAATTTTTATTTTTATATGGGGCCTCTAGTGGGGCCCCTTATCTGTACCTTAATATGCTCCTTGTCAATTGAAGTGAGTTCCGCTATCATTTTTGTTTGGAAAAATCGCACTTTTGGTCGCTTTTATTTATTTTCGTTACATTTTTGGTTCCTCTTCTATGCAAATTAGCATTTTTGCTCCCTCTTCTTTCGTATTTTTGTATTTTTTGTCCCTCTTACCAGTTGACTTATAAAGTCAACTGTAATTTGGACCGTTTTGAAATAAGTTATAAATTGTTTGGGCCAAATAATAATTACTCAAACTTTCAAATGGTTTAGTTTGGCATTTTACAAAGAAGGGTCCGGACTCCCAAGATGAGTCGATGTTGCCGTATGAAAAACAAGCGCGGGTGACTATTTTCATACTTTTAAAAGGTTTAATTTTTTGTAATTTACTAAAGAAGGGTCGTAATTTTTAAAAGATTCTATTCTGACCACAAATAATTGGTTAACCTATTTCTTACGGGAAAGAGGGACCAAAAATGCCCTAATGTGAAAGAAGAGGGACCAAAAGTGCAAGATAGCATAGAAGAAGAACCAAAAGTGTGATGAGAGTAAAGAAAAGGGACCAAAAATGCGATTTCTCTTCTTTTGTTTATATTAGATCTTTTATTTGATATTATCATATTTTCTTTGTCTAGCATCTCATAACAGAGACGTGATTCACATGTCACACATGATACTCATTGTTCATTGTGAGAGAGCAATCATGACATGATAATAGTAAATCGAAACTCTATGGACTAATTAACCTTATTTTGTTTCTGCATGCTTGACATTGACTATTCAAATCTGTCAATTAATGAGCATAGAGGGAAAATTGCTTCAAGATTCTATGACAAAACTGACACTTTGAAGTTTTACAAAAACTATCATTGCTCCTCTGATTGTTCAAAAAAATTAAAGTAACAAAATCACTAGTGACGAGGCTTGTGATAAATTTGTTTTCCTGATAAGGGGCAGACTAATTTGAACAAATTAGGTGTTTGATTGTTGAGTAATGATACACATTTTAATTAGTTGTTCATAACTTTTTATAGTAACCAATTAATAATTATTTCATTAAAATATAATCAATTAATGTATGTCATTTGATTAACTAATTGTGATATGTAATTATTTTAAATTATTATTCTAATACTTAGTTAAGATATATAGCTACAATAATTCTCTAAACCATAGAAGTCATGACAATTTTACAAAGTCTCCTAAGAGATAAATGCACCCTATGTTATAGTTACAAACTTATTAACTTTTTATTAATTTTCACTAGTAATACACTACTGCAAAACCCATTAGGGGAGGCGGGTCCTAAGCCTATTAGGAGGCGGGTGCCGACTACAGTGCGGGGGCCTCCATTTTGAGGTGCCCGCACCCGCCTCCCCATATCTAGTTATTGGAGGCGGGGGCACTCAAAAATTTTTTTTTTCAAATTATCTTTTTCTTCATAATTTATGGTTTCGGTAGGAATCGAATTCGCGCCTGCAGAATCACTTGACTCTTGACTTTTGAGGTGGGTGAAAAAGCTTTGGAGGCGGGTGTAATAGATCTCGCCTCCAATAGCTTATGGAGGCGGGTGCATTTTGCACCTGCCTCCAAAGACGTTGCCGGCCTCTTTCGAGGCGGGTGTTAGTGCACCCGCCTCCAAAGGGGAGCCTCTCTTGGGTGGTTTCGCAGTAGTGATAATTGCTTGACTGTAATGGCCTCTTATTAGAGACTTGGTCATTTGATAAAGGTGAAATCATACTTCTAGGTAGCAGACATGGAAGCTATTACGGAAACGGATCCTTTGGTTCGAAACTAGAGTTGTCCCACTCATTGTTTAACAAACTGGATCGGACCGGCCGGTTCGACCGGGTTAACCGGGAACATGTCCAGTTCGACATCAAATATGGTAAATGAGAAAAACTGGGTTTTTTGCCCAAAACCAGGAAAAAACTGGGAACCGGGTTAACCGGCTCCAACTCGGTTTTTCTCTTTTTTTCCTTTTATTTGGATTTTTTTTTTCCTTTTTGAACGCTTTTGTATCTCTTCTCCTTTTATATGAGAATTTATTCATTTCCACAACCAATGTGGGATATAGAAAATCTAAAATAAATGTAAAAATTAATTATACTCAATCAAGATTTGAACTTATATCTTCAAGAAGAAAGAAACTCTTATGAAAGAGTGATTAGCCACTAAGGCTAAGCATGTTTTTATGATAAGTTAGACATTAAATAATTTATATTATTATTGTTCATTTTAAAATTATTTTTTTAATATTACAAAAATTAATTATATTAATTAATGATATATAATATTTTTAATATATTTATGACGTCACCGTTCACTCCCAGTTCAACCCTTGAACCCCGATTAAACCCCGACCCCTGAGTTCGGCCGGTTCAGTGTCCGACCCGGTTTGTTAAACAATGAGTGGATTTGGCAGCACATTCTGGGGGGAGGGGAGGAGGGGTGACTGTGGGCCCCACCAGTGGATTGTAGTGGGACACCTCTGGCCCCATACTAGAGGACCCCTCAGCCAAGCTATTAGGGTTCATCTAACTTTTGGTAAATATTAAAGTGGAAAACCGATCTTAAGACTTTAGTTTACTGTTTTAGGGAAGGAAAACCTACTCAATATATTATCATATTATAATCGATGACATTTTTGTTATGCAATTTATGTGTTGAGTTTTTGTTTAGGGTCCGTTTGTTTCTCATAGAATTAGAATTGAAATGCAATTGGATTCTATAGAATTGCAGTGTAAAGTTATAATTGCAAATCCATTTTAATTTCATTGTCTGGTAAAAATATAGAATTTGTTAGAAATTGAATTGTGATTACAATTTTTTTGTTTGAATACTCAAAATTATATATAGAATTAGAATTCATTTGTAATATGCAAATAACCATATTTTTCTTTTTGGTGTGCTATTAATAACTTTTGCATCAAATTAAACATAAAATTCACCCACCATACATAAAATTATATTATACAATTATTGTAATAATTATAAATATAAAATCCTATATAATTACAATAATAAAATGTTAAAATACCATAATATTTTTAAAACTAATGGAATAAAAAAAATTTCCCTCCCTTTTTAGATGATGTATTTTTTCCATCCCTTTTACAACAAAAATTTCTTCCCATTCATCACTTCATTTCTTCTTGTGGTCTACTTTCTTTGACTCATCACAACCCAATTCCATTTGTACAGATTGGTGTTCTTCAAAATCCCTCTCTATTAAACTTATCCGTCTGCTGTTGCTGCTCCAGTCCATTTTAATGTCTTGTTTTGTTCAGCAAAATTGTTTCACATGAACATAAACTTGTCCCCTATAATTAAGTCGAAAAAATGACATTTTTAGTATTAAAAGTTTGGGCTATTTGCAACTTTAGTACTAAAAGTTTACTCAGTTCCAAATTTGTGCTTTATGTTTATACTTGTTGCATTTTTAGTACAAATACCTGCTATAGGAGGTTTTATGCAGTCAAACTGAAGTCAAAGGTAATTTAGGGGGCATTTTACAATTTTGTAGGGGTTGAAAAGATATTTTTTAATATTATATCTAAATCATTTTCGCGGTTTTTTTCTCCTCAGTCAACGTACAAGTTTTCTGCCGACTGAGGAGAAAGAAAACTGCGAAAATATTTTGGAAATTGTATTCGAAAAATTATATTTTTAGCCCCCATAAAATTGTAGAATTGCAAAAATGCCCAAACTTTTATCCAAGCAGAGCAGCAGGAATAATGAATGTGAGAATACCAGCTTCAAGTTTGCCATAGCAAACAGCTGTTCCAATTCAGCAAGAATGGGAACTCCACACCATCCTTTGAAATTCTTAAGGACAAAATTGATCGAAAATGAAAGGAACAAATAATTAGGCAATGACTATTAACGACCTCAGGAGAGCAACTAAAAGCTTGTCTCACACTTCCAATTTTATTATGATTAAAACTAGAGAAATAAAAACCGTAAATGAGTAATTCGTGATCACAAGGGATATTTAGTGTCACTCTTAATGTTTTGCCAATTTCATGTGCAAAGACACTTTTCTCGAGTGCTTACAACTTTTAGGCATTAAAATCCTTTCACTACTCCAAAAATATATCATTTTCCTACCTAATAAGTATTAGAAACAGCAATATTGAAAAGTAAGGGGAATAGCAAAAGGGAAAAAAGCAATACCTTCTATGAAGACAAGTCCAGTGAGTGTGATAGCAATGCCCTGCAGTAAAGATTCCAACTATTATAGATTACCTAGGCAAAAGAAACCTAGAAACTGGATTATCCATCAACCATCACCAAGACTCAAGAGCACCCAATTTAAAAGCCAAAAGATAAGAAAATCATAATTAACCAGACTTAGAAAAATCTAAGGATCCGACTCCAAAACTGGGATTTAATCTAGGACAAGAATTACTTTGTTCTACTACTACATTATATATAAAAATAATATTCCTATACAAACTGTTACTGGTTAAACTCAAAAAA
The DNA here is from genome assembly GCA_016801395.1 of Leptodermis oblonga. NCBI lineage: Eukaryota > Viridiplantae > Streptophyta > Magnoliopsida > Gentianales > Rubiaceae > Leptodermis > Leptodermis oblonga. The sequence continues at coordinate 13,266,072 of CM028754.1, read as the reverse complement.
GTTCATCACAATCATCTCATTCAAACCAAAATGACTTAAACAAAAACTACCGACTACTCAATTCAGGAGATAAAAATTTAAAACTCCCCACAAATTTCAAAACCAAAAACAAAAGCATTATTCTTCTGCAAGAAAACACAGATTAATGTGAAAAATTTTCCGGTGAACCGAAAAATCAACAATGGAAAATCACCCACCGTCTAAACTCGGGAAAAAAAAGAAAAGGAAAACTGATGGATAATTCATCACAAGAGCACTTGTTAACAGATTGTATATTCACTACCATTCAAAGGTTCGAAAACAATAACAAGATGAAACAACTGCTTAGGTACAAAGCATGAACATAGATCAAAAGAAAAATTAAAGAAATCCCATTCATTAGCCGTCGGAGGAATACACGAACAAATCCCTTTACGCTGAAATTTAAATGCAGGGATAGAAGGAGGACAAAGACATAAAACTATAAGAGTGAACTGTCCAAAATGTTATCATATTTTTTCAGAATTTTTCGTTTGGTTACTAAACTTTTTTTTTTTCAAAAATGTCACTATACTTTCCAAAAGTTGCCGAAAGTGTCATTTTGCCATTAGTCCGGTTAGTTTTGACGGAATGGGTGTCACATGCTTGTCATGTGCCCTTTTTCAAGGATATTTCTGTCCTTTTACTGTTCTTTTTTTTAAAAAATTTCTTCTTTCCAAATTACTATTCATCTTCTTCCCAAAATTCTTCCACCTTCATCCTCCCTCCTCCAGTGCCATCCACCTCCCCTCCCTCCACCAACCGCCACCTCTTCCCTTCTCTCCTTTTTTTGCCTTTTTTACATTTTTCTCTTCTAATTTTGCTGACTTTCTCTCTTCCTCCTCACCACCGATTAACCCCCGCACACCCATCTCCATCTCTATAACCACCAACCTTCAACCATCAACACCTCCTTCAACCACAAAATTTCTAAGTCTGAAGATTACCCACTCAAAATCAATTTTTCTCTTAATTAATTGATTGATTAATCACTCAAAGGAAGAATTTTAAACCAAAATTGTAGCTCTTGGCCGACTATGTGCAGCATAGAGGGCTTCGGCCTTGGCCGGAATCTGGCCTTGCCCGTTCCGGTTTGATGCATATTTTCAAGAGATTAAGATATCTTCCATTGGTTGGGAGAATTTCGTACTTGGAAGGAAATCAAACTTTTGAAATCGGGATTCTTTCCAATTTCCGGCCAAGGCTTCTTACTGTTCATCAAATTTTGAGTTGCTGTAAATTGGCAACTGCTGAACCAAATTGGGGCACAAAAGTTTGAGTTTAAACTGGGTTAGGAAAACCTTCCATCCCATTGCCGGAATTAAGGACGTTTGGTGGCTAATTTAGAGTATTTGGGTTGCCGGCGATGCTGGGTTTTCATCGGCCTTCAGTCTGCGACTTTTGTTCTTCTCTGGTGCTTCCCGCTACTTTCTACCGGTGTTCTTCGGCTTCCTTCCATTCTAAATTGCTGAAATCGGGATTGCTGCTCGGTCCTAAACTACCAAATCAGCAAAATAGAGAAGAAGAAGAAAAAAGAAAACCAACTAAATTAGAAGAGAAAAATGTAAAAAGGAAAAAAAAGAGTGAAGGGAAGAGTTGGCGGTTGGTGGAGGGAGGGGAGGCAGACGGCAGTGGAGGAGGGAGGATGAAGATGGAAGAGTTTTGGGAAGAAGGTGAATAGTAATTTGGAAAGAAGAAAAAAAAATTTTAAAAATAAAACAGTAAAAGGACAGAAATACCCTTGAAAAAGGGCACATGACAAGCATGTGACACCCATTCCGTCAAAACTAACCAAACTAACAGCAAAATGACACTTTCGGCAACTTTTGGAAAGTATGGTGACATTTCTGGGGAAAAAAAAGTTTACGAGAAATTCTGAAAAAGTATGATGACATTTTGAGCAGTTCACTCAAACTATAAATGTGAGCATCTCTTCAATTTCGAGCAGTTTCAGAGACATCAAACTAACGATTACCTATTCAAGAGATTAAAATTTCAAAACCCCCCAAATTTCAAAACCCAAAGCACCCATTTGCAATACATAGTTTATGAACATTGATTCATTCCAAAAGAAGCAATAGATAAGTTCTATCAGCCCACAAAAGTTAAAACCCCAATTGCAATAGTAATAATTGAAGAACAAATGAAAAATAGCTCATTACCTGTCGTGTCAAATTCATTGTCGTTTCCACCTTCCACCATTTCCCGCCTTCTAATGGAGAAAAGAGGTTAAGAGATTAAGAAGAGAAATGGAAATGGGGTTTAAGGCTGAGAAGAAAGGAAGAGCGATGGGGAAGAAGCTATTCGGAGCCATAGAGAAGAGATGTTGGGTATGGAGGCGGAGCGAGGAGAGAAATAGGGCAAATTACCCGTTTTGCGTTATAACCCAGAATTAAATATTTTACCTGAATTCTGACCCACGAGTTTATGAATTCTAAAGGAATTGGAATCGTAATTCTTGAGTGATCCTAAAGAAATGAAATCATGGAATTAGAACCCGATAGAATTGGAATTTCAATCCTAAAATTTAGTCCAAACAAACAATGGAATTGGAATTTGAGCCCCAATTCCAATTCCACAGCCCAATTCCATGGGAAACAAACACAACCTTAGGGAAAATTGCACTCTTGGTCTCTCTTCTTTACCCTCATTATACTTTTGGTTCATCTTCTATGAAAACTAGCACTTTTAGTCTCTCTTTTTTTAACTTTTGGACGTTTTTGTCCCTTTTACCAGTTGACCTATGAAGTCAATGGTAATTTGGACAGTTCTAAAAAAGTTATAAATTGTCTGGATCAAATAATAATTACTCAAACTTTTAAATGGTTTCGGGTTTTTGCAATTTACAAAGAAGGGTCCAAATTCCTCCAAAAATAGTTGATGTTGCCGTATGAAAAACAAGCATGGGTGACTATTTTCAAACTTTTAAAGGGTTTAGTTTTTTGCAATTTACTAAAAAGGGTGGCAATTTAAAAAAAAAAATATTATTATGACCTCAAATGACTGTTGATTGCTAATAAGAGGGATCAAAACTGTGAAGATGTGAAAGAAGAGGGACCAAAAGTATAACGACAGTAATGAAGAGGGACCACAAGTGCGATTTTCCCTTTTGTTTACTTTGATTCCTTCTTATTTTTTCCCAAAATTTTTTTATATATCTAGATACCCTTATTTTCTACTAATTTTAAATTTTAATAATTAAAATTCCCTCTAAATTTTTATTTACATTTTTGTAAAGTCTAATTTAATCATTATACTTTTTTTCTCTATCCCACACAATTTTTCATAAAAATAAAAATTCCCTTCGAAATTTTTTCTCCCAAAAATAAAAATTTTCCAATTTGATATCTAAGTAAACAAAGCCTCAAATATTTATCAAAGGGACAATATATAATAGAGGGATAGGGCAACCAACATTTTAATCATTTTTGTGTTTATAAATATATTTGATCTAATAATAAAACAAGTTGCACCAGACTGAAGTCGCCATGCACATAGGGGTTCGAATCCCTCCAAAGCCAAACTAAATTTTGCTTTTCTCAATCCCACATCGGAAGTAGATAGAGATTAGGAGAGAAATACCCTTTAAAAAATTATGAGAAGCGTTTGCATAAAAATGCAGAAGCTTGGCAGCCACTGCGAAATGAGCCCGAGCCTAACTGGAGTTCATAAATCTTATACGAGCTCGATTCCAATTTGAGGCTCGACTCGAGCTCAATCTCTAGCCCAACAAAATGAAGTCGAGCCGAGCTCGAACACACCTAAGTTCGGGATTCAGGCAAAATGAGGAGGGCATCACCAGTCCGTCGACAAGTCCAAGCAGAGAGGATCAACAAGTAGATGCAGAGGACTCGAGAAAAGAAATAGAGCCTGTTCGTGTGCTACACCGAGGCCCAATTATGCTACAGGACCCGAGCCCATTCCAAAGAGATCCATTTGTAGATATCGTTGGGCCAATGACACGCAGAAGGACAAGGAAATTCAAGGGCGACCTTGAAAACCTAGTCCAAGAATGTTCTCGACAAGCCCAGATGGTATCCGAAGCCCAAACCCCTGAAGATAAAGCCCAGAAGAGTCAGAAGGGTAAAATGATCATTTTACTCACCATTTCCAAAAAGGGTCATTTTACTCATTTTACTCACCATTTCATAAATTTCGGCTGCCATTACCTCTTAATACAACCGAAATATTATCACTTAAACAAACCTAGTTCCTTTAGGTTTGTTTTTTTTCAAGAGATCAATCTCTTGATTGATTTATTTAGTTTTGATTCATTTCTACTTCTTTATTTAGCTAGGAATTTCGGTTAGATACATTAGTGAGAAAATCGAATTCAGCATTTTAACTAAAACCTAGTTCTTTTAGGTTTCAGTTTGTAAGGAATCAATCTCTTGATTGAGTTCCAATTTCAGTTGATTTCTACCTACTTGTACTGAAGAATTCGGCTGTCTATAACTATAAATAGGGGTCCTCTTCTTCATTTTTCAACACACAATTTTGATTCAAGTAATAGAATAGTATAGTTTTATACTTTTTGAATCATTCTCTTATTTTGAGCTTTCGTAATTTGCATGTTTTGTGAATTGCCATAAGTTTAGAAACTATAGGCTGTTAGGTAATTGCTCTGCCTAATTGCATGCTTTGTTTCGATTCTTTACATTCGTGATCTTGGTTCGATTTGCGTGTTTAAAATTAGCTTTGGTTCATTTTAGTTGACTTCCGAATCCGAGGTAGGGATTCTAGAGGTTAAGAGCTGCGTCTCGCAATTTCCAGACTTTCCTTGGCAAGTATTCCGCATCGTGAACTCCGGTCCACATCAGTTGGTATCAGAGCCAAGGCTGGTTGCGTGATAAGAGGAGGCTGAAGTAACTCGGCCAAATAATCAGGTGTTTTCTAATCCTTGTTAGTCTTGATTTCTTCTTGAAATTCTCGGAATTAGAACGCTCCTTCTTAAGAAAATTTTTTAAGAAAATTAAATTCTCGGAATTAGAACGCTCCTTCTTAAGAAAATTTTTTAGAACGCTCCTTCTCGGAATTAAAACACTTGATATGCTTAAAGAACACTTCTATTGGCCTAAAATGCATAAAGATGTAGAGTCTATTTGCTCACGCTGCATTGAATGTCTCAAAGCGAAGTCTACGTCTAAGCCCCATGGTCTTTACACACCATTACCTGTACCTTCTGTTCCTTGGACTGACATCTCTATGGATTTTATTTTAGGGTTGCCGAGGACGCAAAGAGGTAATGACTCACTCTTCATTGTCATGGACAGATTTTCTAAGATGTCTCATTTTATCCCATGCAGGAAATCTAATGATACAAAGCATGTTGCGGACTTATTCTTCAAGGAGATAGTTCGGCTACACGGCATTCCGCGCACCATCGTGTCAGATAGAGACGTGAAGTTTTTGAGTTACTTTTGGAAGACGTTGTGGTCTCGGTTAGGAACTAAGTTGCTGTTCTCGACCACTAGTCATCCCCAAACGGATGGTCAGACTGAGGTGACCAACCGCACCGTAGGAAATCTACTAAGGGCGTTGATTAAGAAGAACTTGAAGAGTTGGGAACAAGTCTTGCCTATTGCAGAGTTTGCCTACAATCGCTCCAGGCATTCCTCAACAGGGTTTTTGCCCTTCGAAGTCGCCTACGGCTTCAACCCGCTAACAGTGATGGATTTACTGCCACTGCCCCTGAAGGATCAGACAAGTCTTGATGGAGCACAGAAAGCAGAAGCTGTTAAGCGGTTGCATGAGAAGGTTCGTCAGAATATAGAAAAGACGAATGCACGTAACGCCAAAGCTGCAAATCAAAGGCGTAAAGCAGTGAGCTTTGAACCTGGTGATTGGGTTTGGGTTCACATGAGAAAGGAGAGGTTTCCAGCTGCCCGGAGGATGAAGTTACATCCCCGAGGCGATGGGCCCTTTCAAGTTGTTGCTAAGATGGGGGATAATGCTTACAAGCTTGACTTACCAGGTGAGTATAGTGTTAGTACATCTTTTCATGTTGCTAACTTGTCTCCGTTCAATTTTGACCAGGATCTTGATTCGAGGTCGAATCCTTTCCAACCGGGAGGGAATGATAAGGGCATCCCCAGTCCGTCGACAAGTCCAAGCAGAGAGGATCAACAAGTAGATGCAGAGGACTCGAGAAAGGAAGCAGAGCCTGTTCGAGATCCATTTGTAGATATCGTTGGGCCAATAACACGCAGAAGGACAAGGAAATTCAAGGCCGACCTTGAAAACCTAGTCCAAGAATGTTCTCGACAAGCCCAGATGGTATCCGGAGCCCAAACCCCTGAAGATAAAGCCCAGAAGAGTCAGAAGGGTAAAATGGTCATTTTACTCACCATTTCCAAAAAGGGGTCTGAATTGAAGAATCATGAAGAAATGAAAAATTTGTAAAATTTGAGTTTCATAAATGATTCCGGAAGCTTCCAGAAGCTTCCTACACTTTTCACAGACACGCCATTGAGTTTTGGGCAGAATTCCCTTACAGCCCATTGTATAAATTCGGCCAGCCCTGACCCAAAGGAAGGAGAGGAATCCGAAATTGGAAGCCCAATTGAGCAGCCCACATCCGAATTTGAGTTAGGGGTTAAAGGAGTTAGTTTGAGTTTACAACTCCAATTAATTCTAGTAGTTTATTTCATTTTTACTTCTAATTAATTTCATAAATTTTGGCTGCCATTATCTCTTAATACAACCGAAATATTATCACTTAAACAAACCTAGTTCCTATAGGTTTGTTTTTTTTCAAGAGATCAATCTCTTGATTGATTTCTACTTCTTAGTTTTGATTCATTTCTACTTCTTTATTTAGCTAGGAATTTCGGTTAGATACATTAGTGAGAAAACCGAATTCAGCATTTTAACTAAAACCTAGTTCTTTTAGGTTTCAGTTTGTAAGGAATCAATCTCTTGATTGAGTTCCAATTTCAGTTAATTTCTACCTACTTGTACTGAAGAATTCGGCTGCCTATAACTATAAATAGGGGTCCTTTTCTTCATTTTTCAACACACAATTTTGATTCAAATAATAGAATAGTATAGTTTTATACTTTTTGAATCATTCTCTTATTTTGAGCTTTCGTAATTTGCCTGTTTTGTGAATTGCCATAAGTTTAGAAACTATAGGCTATTAGGTAATTGTTTTGCCTAATTGCATGCTTTGTTTCGACTCTTTATATTCTTGATCTTGGTTCGATTTGCGTGTTTAAAATTAGGTTAGGTTAATTTTAGTAGACTGCCGAATCCGATGTAGGGATTCTAGAGGTTAAGAGTTGCGTCTCGCAATTTCCAGACTTTCCTTGGCAAGTATTCCGCATCGTGAACTCCGGTCCACATCACAAAATATATATGATCCTTCTGTTACCAAAGTAAACCGATAAGGGCTGCCAAAGTCTTCTAACCAATATTGTAAAACATGAACAAGATAATGAACCCGAAGAGGCTAACAACAATGCCTCCAACCAATACCTTTTTCTTGCACTAAATGAATAGTTCAATGAACCAAAAAGCTATTTGATACATATCCGCGGCAATGTTATCAAACCAGGAACAGGCCGAGAACCGGCCCGCCACCAAACCGGTCTATTTTTATTACTGAAATCGAATTTTCAACAAACTGGTCAAGCTCAGACAAACCCGGTGTGACCTGTAAGAACTGTGTTTTTGTATTAATTTGATATGTATTCTTTTTATTCCTACAAAAATGTGGAGATACGTTTTGAGTCCATAACGCACAATATAAACAAGGCTCTTAACTTATAACTACTATAGTTAATTTTGTTAATTGTCCACTCTTTATTAAATATATTCTATTAGTATAATATTATTAAAATTCAAAAGTAACCCCAGTGACCTAACTTATAACTACTATAGTTAATTTTGTTAATTGTCCACTCTTTATTAAATATATTCTATTAGTATAATATTATTAAAATTTAAAAGTAACCCCAGTGACCTATCAACCCATTAACTTAAATGGTTTATACTTCGGTCTGATTATGAAAACATTGATCTACCATACAAAATTAGGTTATGCATTCTGGATAAAATTATTCTATTAAGCGTATAAACCTGGTCAAATTGGCTACAATTAATACAGAAACATCGAACTTGTTGTGTTTGTAATAATTAATAATTAACGTCCAACTTTTATGTTTTGTATTTGCATTTTAATTATTCAAATAATGTACCGGAGATTTACTGCAAGCTAGGTAGGGATAGGGCTGGGTTAGGGTGTCACAGTTTTGACCCTATATTAAGGGCATGTTCTTTTTGTTTTGTTTTGAAAACGGTTTTGGTTTCAACAGTAAATTTAATATATTTTAATCATATTTCATCATTTTCAATACAACTTTTTACTATTTAGTATCTATTTTTTACATTATAAAATTATTTTTCAAAACTTGTTTTCAAAATTGTTTTCAAAACACCCAAAAAGAACAGTCCCTAAATATGTATTAGTATCTTCAAATGTAAGCCACAAAAGTATCAAATTTAAAATATGAGCAATTAAAAGTGTTACAAGGCGCAGTAAGCACATAGTTTTTCCTATTTTTTATATTAAGGGTACATATTTTATTAAGTCATTCATTTTATTATGAGTAATTATGCCATTTTATTTGTGTTCAAAGTAAATATATCATTGATGACTATTCTACCTAAGCCAATTTTTAGTATTTTCAAAAAATAAACTATACTTCATTTTTTCTTTCAAAAAAAAAAAAAAAATGTACTCCTTCCGTTATATTAGAAGGGTCCATTTTAAAAAAATATTTTTTTTATTTCAATATAAAAGTACACTTTCAATTTGTTTACTTCTCTTACCCTTAATTAGTACATAGTAATAGGATATAAAGGGAATAAAGTGTGTTTTTCAAAATATGCTATCCAACATGCATGTATAGGACCAAAAATTCTAATATAGATGTCCAAGACTCCAAGAAATGGAATATGGTTTTCAAAATAAAAAAGAAATAGAATATGCGCATATCCATTTAAAATATACAGAAACACTAACTTTTTCAAACTAGTAATAAAACATGAACAAGGTATAAGTAAAACATGCACAAGGTATAATTAAAACATGCACGAAACCAAACTTCCTACACCAATAACAAACAAACATAAGCACTTTAAACTTTAAAAGTAAACAATCCATCCAATTCTACAATCACAACGGATTTGAAGCTAAAAGAAACAACTTAATTAATTAACTCAAGTTCCGCCACTGTTTAAGATCACATATCGATGTTTTGTTAAGAATTACCGTAGCCTATATGAGCAGAGATCCCTGCTTTGTGAAGGCGTCAAAGTTATGATAACATACCACTTTTGTGTCAACAAATGAAATATCCATAATTGAGGATCCAGCAGATTTCTGTTTTGTAAGAATTTCACAGATAAATGAAGCCAGAGAGTTTGCAGTGTCTTCTGAACAGAACACTGTAACATCAATATCTCCGTCAGGAAGATATGTCTTAAGAGGGATCGAACCGTATACCATAACCTGATGTCCAATCTCAATATACATAAAGGCTTCCTCATATGAGATAAGTATTCAAAATATCTTTGAATATTTAACAATCAGCACAGATCAATGCATGTGAAATCCGAGACCCGAAACCTCACGAATTGGATACAACTAATCCTACTATTTTTTGTAAAATATATTTCATGAAACCAGCTTGAAACTAGCCCAAAATTTGCCTATAGTCGGCACAGTGGTTTCGGAACTAGAACCAAACGACAATTCAAGTACAGGCACAAAACTAGCCTAAAACAAGCCTATGCCCTATTTGCTAAAGAGACTCAAACCATGATTTGAGTTTTATTTTAATTTTATAATATTAAAATTATATTAAAAATATAAAAAGGTGTGTTGAAAATATAAAAAGTTTATTTCAAATGTAAAAAAACTTATTGGAAATAATGAAAAACTATTATATAATTAAAATGAGAGTCTCTTTACCAAACAGTATCCTAGAATCTGCATAAAACTGGCCCTGATTCAGCACAGTGGTTTTGGATCCAAAATCGATTCCCCGATTCAAGTTTGGACCCAATTCTGTGCTAGCACATAATTTGCACAAAACTATCACAGAGTTAGCACAACAGTCTCAGAACAAGGACTGAGATCACAATTCCACATTTTGAAAAAACTCAACCAATGGTTTTATATTTTTTTTCAAATTATATTGTACTCAACTAATTTTACTATTTATGAACCTTATGGATGCCTAACTTTTATGCTATATGGTTTGGGGCAATTTTTAGCACTATGAAAAAAATATTTATGATTAAATAAGAGACAATTTGATAGAGATGTACAATGTGTACTACAAAAATAAGCTCAAGCACCAAGAGTTGGAGCGGAAGGCGACTTTCTTTGAGTGAAGGGCGGCTGGGTTGAAGGCTGAAATTCAGGAAGCCACGGCGAGACTGGGGAAGGCGGAGTTGGCTGTCGAGTGCTCAACGGGGAACGGCAGAGAGGTCAACAAGGAAAAGGAAGATCCTCCCGTCTTGCGCATCCATGTAAGGGGTGCAGGAAAGAGTCAGACGTGGTGCTGCTTCTGTGCCATCACCTATGTGATTGCCGGAATTGCGCCAACGGCATGAATGTCTGCCCCGTTTGTGGTGCAGAGAAGATATGTACCATTCAGATAGAGATGAGCCAGCTAGGATTCATTCTCCGTTTATGTTTGCCTTTGTATTTTAGAAGTAAGACATATATTTTGATGATAATTAAAGCTCATACAAGGGGCTTACGTGACGTGGCAGAAGATTGTAGTGAACCGGATTTTGCGGAAACTAGTAAGCCTTCCGAAAGATTATTAAATCATGCACGACTGCCAGACAATCAAGCATCCAAAAAACTGTTAATTGATGAACAATTGCCAGTCAATTATGCAGGTATCAAACAATCGTTGAATCCATATACAGATTACCTAAAATTTGGACAAAATATCAAACTCAAATCTCATTCAATCAATCACCATCTATTACATCAGATGACACCTTATATAAGAAAGCGCCCATACTCAAAAAATAAAAGAAAATTCAAAAATATAAAAATAAGAATATTCTCCAACAATGGAAAATAAATCTCGAAACCTAATGGAAATAAAGTAATAAAGGAAATTAGAATAATGAAAAAAACAACACCTAAAAAGATATTTCTATCAAAAGTTATATCTAAATTAAAAATTACCTGAAATTAATAAGAAGAAGCTTCCTAATCTAATTAAATTTCATGATTTAGAATCAGATAATATAAATTGATCACAATTCCCAATTTGATCAATTTAACATCCATCACCCCTTTAGCAAATTTGATAAAGTGATTGTTGTCGCCAAATTTGAAGAAATAGTCTCGGGTCTTGATATTTCACGTACATAAATAAAATAAATTCAACATAAGGATAAAATGGTACATTTTAAAATTTTCATCATTAAAATCAGCATATTTATCAAACAAGATCGAGTGATTAAGCATTCTAATTCAGAGATTTGGAAAATATATTTCAGCATTAAAATGTTAAATGCTTAATCAATCGATCATTATAGTTTTAGCATTAAGCATTCAGATATAACCATTAATTTTTATCAAACAGGCCACCAAGAGTTGAATGTGCAATATTTTGACAACAAATGTGCAATATCTTTAAGGCTAATGTGCAATTCCGCTTTTCTAAAAAAAAAAAAAAAAAAAACCCAATATCTTTACTTGAACTTAAAATTTCAAAATTTTTAAATTTCATGCGTTACGATTCAAGGCTATTTTTAACACTATTTACATGAATAAAAAAATATTTAGAATTAATTAATAAACAATTTAATAGAATAGTGCAATATGTTCCAAAGGGAGGTGCAACATTTTTAATCAAACTCTGCAATATTGTCACCCACAAGGGATGTTGACAACAACATTTTATAGGACAAATCATATTTGAATTTCTCATCGTTTAAATTACTCGAGAATTGATGCTACTATCGTTGCACAAAAAATGTTTTCCTGCTAGGATATTCATCCACCTTAGTTATTTTGCAATTAAGTTGATACCTATAACATCTATTTGCCACAGTAAAATAAAATAAAATGACTATATGGAACTATACCTCATTGTTACCAAATCAATTTTGAAAACCTATCAAGCATAATCGAATCTGCAGCCAAATGAGGATTGCTAACGTTTATAGGCAGAACCAAATCCACTCATATAGTTGGGGATTCGGGAGCTGAGTTGGATTTTCTTTTTGCAGCTATTTGGGACTGAGAAATGATTTCTGGTATATATATATATATATACAGAATTGCAAATATCATTACTTTTGAATGCATAACCAATATATATTAAATATTACTCGATATCATTTAGTATTTTTCTTCATTTTCTAATCTTACCCATCTTAAAAATTTCCTTGAACTTATTTTTCTAAATTGTATGTTCATTTTTGTCCCCTCATTAATTTGATCGAAATCCACCTATTTTTATATTAATAATACTATTTCAAAGAAAAGTGAATATAAACGCACACAAAACGAATTTAATTTAAACAAACCAAAAAGGACTCATTTGTAACATATACAATTTAATAAGAACCTTTATTAATTTTCAAAAACTTCTGAATGCGTAAATAACTAGTCCAAACTATAAGTAACTAAATGTAATAACATAAAAAATATATTTACACCAAAAGCCCCTGACTCCTCTATATAATTACCCCAGCCAACCCCTACCTTCACTCCCACCCCAACACACACACACACACACTCCCTTCTCCGATATCCCAAAATGTCAAACGCAGATAAGAATGCCGCCCCACCAGCCTCCGAACTCGCCTCCGGTGGCAACAGCTCCGTTGCCACCGAGTTCAAAGAGGAGCAACAGCCGGGAGCGGATGCACACAGTGTCAACTCTAGTCATCACTCGACAGATGACGGCGGAGCTGATAGCGGAAGCCACGCCGGTCAAGTTTCTTCCCCAGCGGCTCTGGCGATTACTACTTCTCAATTGGTGAATTCAGGAACTGATAGTAGAAGTTCATGCGAGGGAGTAGACCCGGCAAGGGGTGTGAAGCAACGTCGCAAAGAGGGTTCCTATTTGGGAGAACGTGCCTCCAATTCTCACGCGGAAGTCGCCAACAGGGAAATGAGCAACGGGAAAGGAGGCGTCCGAGCTCCTACGGAGGGGGCCAAAATTCCCAGCTGTTCATGCTGCCGGATCTGAAATTGCCTCCTCCTGTTTCTTTCGATTCAAGTTTGGACCAAAGTCAGCCCAAAACTAGCACATAATTTGCACAAAGCTATCACATAGTTAGCACAACAGTCTCAGAACAAGAATTGACTGTGAAATTATTTACTTTGATGTTACACATAATACGTATCGATTCTGGTTTGGCTCAAAACTAGTACAAAATCAGTTTTAAAATTGCCCAAAGTCTGCACAACTGCTTCAAATTGGAGTAATATATTCATATATACTTACATCCATCCAAAAATAAAAAGTAAAGAAGAAAAAACCAAAATATGGACATTTGCCCCTAATGTGTGGAAGGATAAGATATTGAATCTTTAGTTTTTCCTCTACTTTTGCTTAATTTTGGTGGGACAAAATTGACTATTTTATGATTTTTACACAGCTTGGGAGATACTTTCAAAATAGTGAGGGGAGATAATCGTCCTACTAAACCAAAAGGTGGCTTTCCCCTTGCATAAATCAGAGGTAAAAATAGAAATTTTTCTTCTGTCACGTGAATTGTCCATTTGATCCTTTTCCCTCGAATTATTATTGGAACGGACATCTACTTCAATTAAAAATTCATCCTCAACGAACTCGAGATCAATTTTTTTGTCTACTCTACATCTGTCTTTCTTATCTATTATCTTACAATAAAAGTTGGGATTCACATGTCACATGATTCACTTCTCTTTGATGATAAGATAGACAAACAAGATACAGAGGTTAGGGCCTGATCTACTTCATTGAGACCTATCTTCCGTCACTGAGTTAGAAAGACAAAAAAAATCTCATGAGAACTAACTCTAGCTTTACTTTCTACTTTCATCTTCTTTTTCAGTTTTTCAGTTTTAACGCAAAGTGATCAACTTTCTTGCAACAATGACAAAGTTACATACATGCACAGTCTAGTATATACTAATAGATTTAGGCGTTATATTATTATGGGTATTTTTGTTATCATATTTTAAAAATAGTTTTGAAAACATATTTTTGAAAATGAGTTTTTTAATATAAAAATTACATTAAAAATGTGTATTAAAAATATAAATATGTAATTAAATAATAAAAAAATTAATTGAAAAATAATGAGATATTAACATATAATACAAAATTTCAAAAACATGTATTTAAAAATATGTTATCCAACATGCATAGGACGAAAAATTCTAATATAGATCTCCAAGATTCCAAGAAACGGTTGCATATCCATTTAAAATATAAAGAAATACAAACTTTTTCATAATAAATGATGCACAAGGTATAATTAAAACATAAACAAGGTATAATTAAAACATGCACAAGGTATAACTAAAACATGCACGAAACCAAACTTCCTACAACAATAACAAACAAACATAAGCACTTTGAACTTTAAAAGTAAACAATCCATCCAATTCTACAATCACAATGGATTTGAAGCAAAGAGAAATAACCTAATTAATTAACTAACTCAAGATCCGTCACTGCTTAAGATCACCCGATGTTTTGTTAAGAATTACCATAGCCACTTTGAGGAGAGATCCTTGCTTTGTGCAGGCGTTAAAGTTATGATAACATACCACTTTGCATCAACAAATGCATCCATAATTGAGGATCCAACAGGTTTCTGTTCTGTAAGAATTTCACAGATAGATGAAGCCAAAGACTACCGTGTCTTCTTAACAGAACATTGTAACATCAATATCTCCTTCAGGAAGATATGTCTTAAGAGGCATCGAACCGTTTACCATAACCTAACGTCCAATCTTAAAGGCTTCCTCATATGAGATAAGTATTCAAAATATCTTTGAATATTTAACAATCAACACAGATCAAAACTTAGATACAACTAATCCTAGACTAGAAATCCTAGACTAGAAATCCTCATGAATTAGATACAACTAATCCTAGATTTGGTATTTCTTTAAAAAAAAATTCGGATTATTGACATTTATATTTCATGAAACTGGCCAAAACTTACCTATAGTCGGCACAGTTTCGGAACTAGAACCAAAGCTCCAGTTCAAGTGCAGGCACAAAACCAGCTTGAAACAAGCCTAGAATCTGCACAAAACTGCCCAGATTAGGCACAAAACTGCCATAGAATTTGCACAAAACTATCACCGAGTTAGCACAGTAGTCTCAGAACAAGGATTGAGATCTCAGCTCCACATTTAGAAAAACTTGTTGTGTATCTCCTCAATCATAAAAAATAAAAAAATAAAAACACAAAATTTTTGGTTTAACTTAAAATTTCAAAATTTTTAACTTGTATGCGTTACCATTCAAATATATTTTTAACACTATTTACATGAATAAAAACTATGTCTATTTAATTTAGTAGGGTTGTGCAATTTGTACTAAATAGAGGTGCAACATTTTGTATCAAACTATACAATATCACCACCCACAAAGACAACAGCATTTTATAGGACTAATCATATTTGAATTTCTCATCGTTTAAATAATTCGAGAGTTGATGCGACAGTCGTTGCGCAAAAATGTTTTCCTGCCAGGGTATTCACATCCACCCTAGTTATTTTGCAATTAAGTTGGTACATGTAACATCAATTAGACACAGTAAAATAAAATAAAAAGACTACATGTAACATCATTTTTTTTTATTTTCATACCCTTATAAAATATGATTATGTGTTGTCCATAATAAATTTACACTTTGAAAGTAAGGATATTCGAGGAAAATTAAATTAAATAATTTATTAAAATATAATGTTTTAAAACAACAAGAGTTGTACCTCATTTTAACCGACGAGTTTTGCTATGTCTTAAAATGAAGGGAATTGTTATTTACATTAACAATTTTACTATTTGCAATAACATTTTCATGTGAAAAGTCTAAAATAACCTTTAGGCTTAAAAAAAAAATTAGAATGGCAAAACCTTTATAAAAACTCCTGCAAAGAAAAGGGAAGCAGAAACATTTTCCCTCAAATTTCTCTGCTCTGCTCTGTGGAGAAGAAAGGAAGCACAAAATCGGCCAAATCGGATAAAAGTCTAAACAAACCGAATCAACAAAGGTGAGTGACTAAAATTAATAATTGTTTCTTTCATGTTTTGTTCGTTGTTTTGATAAATTTGTGTATAATTTGTCCAGATTTGTTTTTTTTTTTTCCAGGATCTGCGATAACCGGCCGTTTTTGGCCGGATCTGTAAAATTTCGTCTCCTCGGCCGGATTTCGACCGAAATACCACCGATGACCGGCGGTATTTCTGCCCCACCGGCAGTATTTGGGTTTGGAAATACCGCAGGGCGGTATTCCAGGGGAAAAATACCACCCTGCGGTATTTGTTATGCCGAATACCGTCGTTCTCCGGCAGTAAAAAGTCCCAAAAAACCGCCGAAGAGGGGCGGTATTATGGGGCCCGAAAATACTATTTTTGGGAGGTGGTATTTTTTGCCAGAATACTGCCCACCGCGTGGTATTTTTTAGGCAAAAACCGCCGTTCTCCGGTGGTTAATTTTCGGAGGACGGCGGTTTTTTTCCGATTTTTGCCCCAAAATGGCCGAGATGTGCACAATATTTTTAATATTTTAAGCTTCAGTTGTGTTCTTGTTCCTTATATATTATCAATTATTTTTGTATTTATAATTGCTTCTTTATATTATTGCAGATGGCAGAAACGTTTAAAAAGTTGAAATTAAAATTTGATGAAGCCAATGAGGCAACAAACTCCGCCTCAGAGGAAATAGTTGGCCGAATACCTCCCACTGCATCCGAGCGCCAGAGAAGGGTGGTAGGAAGAGCGCAAGGTTCTTCTCGATTTTCAAATGTGGCGGCGGCAAGTAACAGTGATAACGGTGAAACTGAATTTGCACCGCAATACATTGGAGATGCGGAGGAGGAGGAAGATAGAGAAAATGCTGAATGAGTTGAGAGGGAAATATCTCAGTCGCAGGGGTACATAGAATGTAATTCGAGGCGAATGGAGGATGATAACGAATGGGGAAATGACCCCAATCAACCAAGGAGGAGTGGAAAAGGCTTAATGCTCTCCTCACGTAGGTCAATTTCAGGGTCCAAGAGGGATGCCGGGTAGAAGGCATACCGGCCTCTGGATGGTCGGATTGACGGTGGACCTTCAGATCCAGAGTTGTTACGGAGTTTTAAGGGTTACTACATATGGCATCGACAAGTATCTTATAATTCTTTATTATTTATTGCGAAATATTTTTTATTTATTGTTTAGATCTATGCTTAATTACTTAGTGCCTAAAATGTGTTAATTTATTTATTAAATTGCGTAGGAACGTGATATATTGATGTGTCATAATGGGCACGAACGACTGCAAAGGTGGAATTTAGCTGAGGGGGAAATGAAATGTATAGTGGGACGGTCCGGGTTGGGACATTTGGTCTGGTGCATGCATCTAGAGTTAGACTTCGCACTCCTCAGTGCCTTTGTTGAGAAATGACATCCGGATACTAATTCATTCCACATGCCTTTCGGAGAGATAAGTATCACTCTCCACGATGTGGCCTACATATTGGGAATTCCGATTGTCGGATAACCCATTAATTGGAAAATTAAGCCGGCAGAAATGAAGGAACTGCTTTTAGAAACGTTGGGGATAGAGGTAGAGCAGTTCGGGGACCGAGATTTTGCGAGTATGAAAATGTCCCTCCTTCGAGACCATTGTGTCAGTGGATATATGGACCTGCCAATTCTGCCGCAGGGTATTTGTTGTGGTTAGTTGGAAACACCCTATTCGTAGATAAGAAAAAAATCACACGTACTTGGGCATTTTCTGCATTTCCTCCGCGATGTAGATGGAGTAAGCGGACTTGCTTGGGGGGCAGCTTCGCAATCTTGGAAGGGTCTCTAGGGCTGATGGTGCCCAATTAGGCGAGTGTCTGACATTATTGCAGGTTGGTCGAATCATTTATAAATTATTTCAATACTTCATACTGGTTCATTAAAATCCCTAAAAAAAAATTTTGTTATGCTTAAAAGAGCTGGATATACGAGTACTTTCCCATGTTTAATCCTCCAAAGATGAGAACCTGGGATGTCAACTCGCCTGCTGCAACGAAGTGGCACATCAGAACTGGAAGGAAGCGTGAGCCTAAAAGGGATTTGGTGTCCTACAGACGCGCACTAGATCAATTGAAATCTGATGAGGTAATATTTGTATATCATTTAAATGTTCTAAGGTTTACTAGTGTAATATCCTAATTGGTCGATTAATTACTTTCTTGCAAATAAACTAGGTAAATTGGCTTCTTTTCGGGCCAAATCCTTCCCGCTTGCACCCAATAACATTGTTCAGGGGTTTTATTTATTGCCCTGCGATCATAGAGCCATATATGCCTGATCGGTTCTTGCGACAATTTGGATACGCGCAGTTAATCCCTGATAGGGTTTTAGAGCCAAAGAGCTGTAACAGAGGCCCTGAAATTCGTAAGCATTCGTGCGTGTACGATTCGGATTATATGGCTTGGCAAATGTACAAGAATAAGTCATTAAAGGGGCTGCAGAGGGTTCAGTGGGTTGATCAGTCGTGCCCTGCATACGTTGGCTACTTCTAGACGCGATCGCACGTTCGTGTTAGTCCTGACGACATGGAAGTGGAAGAGACACCGGACCCCAGACAGGTATCAGCGGTTGCAGTAAGTACATGTGATATATGCGTATTTCTATCCATTAGTTATATTTTTTATGTCAATTTTTATTTACATAACTTGGATTTTTTTGCCAAATGCAGCATCTGCAATATATAGCTAGTAAAATGTATCTAACCCATCCCTGGACGAGACATTCCATCCCCAGTGAGGGCCATAGAGGAGGTGGCTATACATTTGGAAGATTTGAAGCCAGCACTAGAATAACTTGCGGCAAGGTCACCTGTGCTATATTATTGACTCTTTTTTTGAATAATATTATGAAAAATTACTAAATAACCATTTGTAAATTATTGTGATGTAGTATATTCGTTTTTTGATGCAGTGTATAAAGTAATATATTATTCGGGATGCTATATATGTATTGTATCTGCATTTTGTAATGTTAAAATGAATTACATGAAACTTAAATATAAGATACTTATATTGGGAATGTAAAATGAAAAGTAAATTGCATTCAACGTTAAACCATTGGATAAGAAAAACATCTAATACTAACACTCAACAGTAGATTTATTCCTGAAAGCAAAAAATCGGGGTTCCAAATGAGTTTTTCAACTATGTATTTGTTCTGAGGCCCTGTTTCTCCACATCGGATAGACTGGGGGTAGCATGACCTCCCCTTTCGTTAACAAAGCAATGAAATGATTTTGTTTTACAAGACCCATATTGATGAGGCTGATCGGATCATTAGAGATGCCGGCCCCCCGCCACTCAACCAGAAGGAAAGTATTACTCTGCAAGACATATAAGGTAACAACCCTCTGATACTTTGTGGTGACAAGTAATCCAAACATATGAGAATCAAACCAAAATTCATCTGAGGTCGGAACTACATAACAGTCTATCACTCTACATGCTAAATCATAGTCGGCTGGCCCAAGAACGTGGCGCCAAAGGGTAGATTCATCTGCAGTTCTTGGTGCAGTTCTCTGCGCACTTGGGACAAATAATCCTCATATGCATCATGTACGAAATAAGAAATTACTCTATAACCACAATGTCCATCGGCTACTACATTAACGTGATTTGTAATGTAGTCAAACACGAACTGCTTCAAAAATATGGGCATGTCGAAAGGCCATTCAGAACCGTGGGGCCTCAGAACCCTTCTTCTCCTCTGTCTGCCTATGGATCTCCGACCTACGATTGTAAATCATATTAAATTTAGTATATCGATATGTAATGTGTGAAAAGTAATATATGTACCTCGTTGTATTGCATTTCTTTCGGCATGCTCGTACCCTGATAGATCTCGTTGGGTCGGGTTGTGTCTCGATCGTCCCCTGAGTGGCCTACTTACCGGCTCAGCTAGATCAACAGTTTCTGGATGAAGCGTCGCATGCACGGCACCCATCACCCTGTATATGTCAGCGCTTGGATGCATAATTGTCTCAACAAATATTTCATGCAGTCGCCCTTCAGCGTTTTGCCTTGCCTCCGCAATTTTTAGAAGATCATTATCTCCCAAATGTAGCGTCTTCCAGAAGGCGTCCACATCGACAGGATCAATTGAAAGGTATGCTCGCACCAACTGTTGCATCTCACATGCACATGGTAGCCCGCAACTAGTTCGGAGTTCGCAACCACACAACGCACCATTTTCCCCGATAAGGCCAATTCTTTTTGTATATTCTTCCTCTACCATTGTAATAGCAGTGAAAGACAGTATACTGTTCGGCCTACTATACAGTAGGTAGTCGCTCTTCCTGTATGTTTTGCTTCTAGAAGATTCCATTGCAGTCCGAATTTTATGAAAGTGTGCCTCTATCATAATATTAATGCCTTGAAAAATACTTGGAAATGTCTTTCTATCCGTCCCAACTGCCTTTTTCAACTGTGCATGTGCACTCCCAACCCTAAAAGCCAATTAACATTGAAAATCAAACTTTCACATAAAGCATTATATAAAGTATCATGTAATTATACATTATACATACTATAAATTAAAACTATAATTAACTTACATGTTCGTTGTGCGTCCTCCGTAATGCTTTATATATTTCGTCCAACAAGACACAAATTTGTCCTTATGGGGATCCAGCCATGTGTTTCTCAGGTATGGAATCACATTTCTGAATTTAGATTTACTTCCATATGTAGTATTAATATAATCCACAGCTTTCGTAAACTGTTCATATGTCAAGGCTTTCACCACTTGCCCCCAACGATATAGAAACACATCCATTGTCTTCTTGTCATTATCAGCCTCTACTACATGTTTCTTTACATCCATTTCAATGTGTCTCCTACACAGTAGTTGGTAGCATGTGGGAAATACTATTTCCACAGCGTTCATTAACGCACATCTCAATCAGTGATGACGACATGTGGGTATATGTTGCCCTCGAATAAATTCTTCAATTGAGTCATTGCCCATAAATAGCTCGGGGTAGTCTTATCCCTCATGAAAATGAAAGCAGTATGAATATACTGAGATGTGGGTACATGAGCCACTATTTACAGTAAAGGCATGTCATACATGTTTGTCTTATACGTCATATCCGTAAACAAAACGTACGGAAACAAACCAAGTAGAGAAGGCGCCTTCTTGTGTGTGAAGAAGATGTGCCCGATTGCATTACTATCATCTTCAGCTGTGTGGGCATAGAAAATTCGTGATCGTACAAAAGTTTGAACAAATACTGCATGTTAGTCATATCTCCCCTCACCTCCCTTCTACATTTTGCTGATTAATTGTACACCTGTCTTATGTGGCTGACATTTTGCGGATCATCCGCTTGCAACTTGGCCAATATATGCTTCGGTTTGATGTTAATACTTGACATTTCTGCAATCTTCTTCTCCAATTCCGTTAACCGTGAGTAAGCTGAATGCCAATTTCGAACTTTTTGTAGTTCATGATTGTGCTTACCGTTTTTAGCCTCTAACTTCCAATTTCCCCCAGCAATTTCTTGTCCCAGAAGGTGAAATGGACATTTTGTCAACTTGCTGTTTGTATTGTTCCACCTGCTTTTCCCTTCAAATAGGGGTGGCTTATCTGTAACTGTTCCTGATCTATCGGACCCTATCTCAACTCGCCATTTTCTCCCTCTTGTAAGGAAAAGGCCTAACGTTTTGGAATATGACGTAATTTTTGCAGTCATATTGTTTTCAGCTGCTGTAGCTTTAACCCATGCAACCAAATTTTCCTTACTTCTGAACTCTTCGTCCATTTGAAATACATCCGTGTGGTCAGAAAATATGTTATCCTTCTTCATACGGATATCCTGTTAATACAAAAATATAGGTCAGCATACTTAATCCCTAAACTCTAAACCCTATAATTTAGCTGGAACCATTACATTTTGGAATAATCTCGTCTACAAGATGTGAGAATGTGACAAAATTTCTACATAAATAGGGGGAGGGAGATTTCAAAAATCTCGCCCCCTGGGGGAAATTTGGCCCATTTCTGCCGAGAAATCAAGAAAATTACCACCGTCAGCCGAAAAAATTGCAGGCGGGCGGTGGTTTTTCAGGCAGAACACCGCCAGCGGACGACGGTGTTCTGACAGAAAATACCGCCAGAGTCTTGCGGTATTTTGCCAAAAAATGCCGCAGGCAGTATAGTTCTCGAAAATACTGTTGGACTCCGGCTGTATTTTCGAGAACAATACCACCGGCGGCATTTTCCCGGCAAAATACCGCCGGACTCCGGTGGTATTTTCCCCAAAGAACGTCGCCGTCCCCCGGCGGTGTTCTGCCTAAAAATACCTCAGAGCGGTATTTTCCTCCTGCTGTGTTCTGGGGGAAAAATACCGCCCTGCGCCAGACGGTATTTCGCAAGCCAATACCGCTAATCTCCGTCGGTATTTCCGGTGACCAGTGGTATTTCGCTGAAATCCCAGTCTCCTCGGCTGAAATTTTACAGTTTCGGCCCACAACTGCAGGATAATCACAGATCGGGTCAAAAATCCCTCCCACAGGGGTTTTTTTTTTTTTGGCAAAATCAAGGAGCAGACAGAGATTTTTTTTGTTAAACAAACAAATTTCACATGATAAAATGTATACGGTTGTTACTTACCGTGTAATATGGATCATCCTCGTGTCTACCGATTATATTTGAATACATGTGTGAGTGAAAAATGAATTACTATAAATATAAATAGTGTAAATACAATACAAGAAGCAGGAATGCTTAGAAGGAACTCCTGCAAGCTTTATAAGGATCAAATCCCTTTTTTTTTTTTTACTTAAAGGGTAAATTAGACAATTCACAGGAAAATGTTACTGTAAATAGTAAAATTGTTACTGTGAATAGTATGCCCCAAAATGAATTAAATAACAAGATATATATCGTTCACTCATTCTAACTTTATTGTGTATGTAAACCACTTATTTTTTGTTTCAAACAAAAAAAGCCACTTATTTTTCTCCATTTTCTAATCTTACCCATCTTAAAAATTTCCTTGAACTTACTTATCTAAATTGTATTTTCATTTCTTTTCCCTGATTAATTTGATCGAAATCCACCTATTTTTACATTAATAATACTATTTTAAACAAAAGTGAATATAAACTCACACATAACGAATTTAATTTAAACAAACCAAAAAGGACTCATTTGTAACATAAACAAATTAATAAGAACCTTTAATAATTTTCAAAAACCCTCCGAATGTGTTAATAATTAGTCCAAACTATAAATAACTAAATGTAATAACATACTAAAAATATTTACCACAAAAGCCTCCGACTCCTCCTATATATAATTAAGCTAGCTAATCCCTACTTTCACTCCCTTCTCCGATCTCCCAAAATGTCAGACGCAGAAAAGAACGCTGCCCCACCAGCCTCCAAACTCGCCTCCGGTGGCAACGGAGGTCAAAGAGGAGCAGCAACCGACAGCGGATGCAATCAGTGTCGACTCTAGTCATCACTTGACAGATGACGGTGGAAGCCACGCCAGTCAGGTTTCTCCCCCGGCGGCTCCGGCGATTACTACTTTTCAATAGATGAATTAAGGAACTGATAGTAGAAGTTCAAGCGAGGGAATAACCCCGGCGAGGGGTGTGAAGCGACATCGCACAAAGGGTTCCCAGTTGGGTGAACGTGCCTCCCATTCTCATGCAGAAGTCGCCGGCGGGGGGATGAGCAACGGAAAAGGAGGCGTCCTAGCTCATCTGGAGATTGACCAGAATTCCCGGCTGTTCATGCTGCCGGATTTGAACTTGCCTCCTCTTGTTTCTTCCGACGAGGATATTAGTGGCTAGACTAGACATAGATGGACTAGGGAATTCAAAGTATGGGTGTACTCGCTACGCCTACACTTTTTTTTCTTAGCTGGACCCTTTCAGGTCAGCATTCCTCACGGACATCGAGCCGTGTGAAGCGAACGCCATCGCTACACCTACACTTATGCATTGAACTAGAATCGAGGCCCGATTCAAGTTTGGACCAAAGTCAGCCTGAAACTAGCACATAATTTGCACAAAACTATCACATAGTTAGCACAACAGTCTCAGAACAAGAATATTTTAGGTCCTAGTTTCATATTTACTTCATACACAAAGAAAAGACTAGAGCTAAGGGAAACCAAAAAAATTGTATTACACAGCCGTAGAACATCAATTTGTTCGGAAAAATTCTAAGTTGGCGAAGAGTTTCCCAGCCTTCAAGTACTCATTCATCATGCTGGCGACTGTAGCCTCTAGCCTGGACGCCGCACCACCCTGAGCATCTGGCAAAGGTCCATTTCAGGCACTGGTGGATGCTGATGCCGCCATTTTTTTGCTTCTCTAAAACACTTCTTGTTCTCTTACGAATTTCTGTGAAAATGAAATGCAAACTAGAGTTAATTAATAGACAATTTAACTTATATATATGCGTTAAGATTCAAATATATTTTTAACACTATTTACATGAATAAAAACTATTTCTAATTAATTAATAGACAATTTAATAAAATTGTGAAATTTTTACTGAATGGACGTGAAACATTTTGAATCAAACTGTGCAATATCTTTAAAGTTGATGCGCAATGCTGATCTCCCATTGGGAAAAAATAATTTTAAGTTAACAAAAAAATAATGATGCCTAACTTTTATGATTTACAATGAGATTTTTTTGGGCACTATTTACATGGCAAAATATTTATTAAAATGTAATTTAAGAAAATGTGCAATATCTACTATATGAAAGTGCAACATTTTCAAATAAGATATACAATTTTTTTCCATTGGACGTTTGCGCAAAGTATTTGTTATAAATGTGCAATGATATATCTATATGTGCAATGCATAAAATTAAAAATTAAAAGATTAAAAAGAATTATCATTTTTATATTTTGTAAGTTTGCTTACATCTATTTTGGTTTATGGCAGCCCTTAGTAATTAGCACAGTATGTATGATTTATATTTGATCATCTTAATTTGCATGTAGGAACAAAACTAGCAGATATGAGAATTGAATTCCATACCAATTTGTTTTGGCACTAACTCCTTGTTTCGGGTTTAAAAAAGGAAGAAAAAAAGGTACCGCAACACGTGATTAGATGTAAAATAAAACATGAAATAACCATTAATCTATGTAGTTGTAAAATGTGCATATTACGTTATAATTATTGGCTATTAAGAAATGAGGTCAGACTATAGTCCATTTACGTAACCATTTATTCATTGAATAATAGCGTATGCAATTGCACAATACAGTTGCATTAGTAATCCATCATAGACCATTATTCAATGACTGAACAGTTCCATAAAAAAACTATAGTATTTCCATAAAAATGTACATGTGAATTCTTCGTATATATACACAATTTGCACATAGGTACATTTTGTCACATACATTTTAGTCTATGGTTGGTAATTAAAACAAAGTATTCATTTTGACGCTATCCTTACCCACATTCAAATATGATCTAACGGCGGAAAAAGTTGTTCCGTTGTGATTTTACGTTTGACACGTCACTACATGCTCACGCTTTAATTTTAAAAAAAACACACACACGATTGACTAATTTTTTTTATTCATTGTATGTGTATGTATTCATACAATACAATACGACTAATCTAAAGATTTTGTAACTTATTGAGCATTTTCATATCAGCAAATTTGATTAAAATGCTCCTCCCTACAACTATACAATGGGGTCGTCATAGTCATATTTTTCACACAACAAACAACAAAGAACTGCCACTTTCTTTGTAGTTTACTATCAGTTCGATCATTTCTGCAAATTAAATGGCTGGTGAAGAGGGGAATTTTTTTTATCAATTTCCTCCACTCTGCTGCCCTTAGAAATTAATTAGTTTATTTCATTTTTTATTTTATTTTATTTATTTATTTTTAAAGCGTGGATTGGCTACTTGTTTTATTAATTGCAGAAGAAAAGAAAAAGAAATAAAAGTCAAACCCTCATAGTTTACACTATTTGCCCATTTTGTTGAGTTTTCTATAATTTACTTTGGGTTGTTACTGAAGTCCCGCGATGCTCAAAATAAGTATTCGCTGGCTCATGTTGTTTAGGTCCTATGATATAGTTCTCTTCTTCGTCTCCAAAATTGTGTTCGTCGTCAATTTCCTAAGGGCCATAAGCGGGTTCCCCTTCATCTTCTTGGTTGTCACTGAGGTCATGTGGTGAGTGTGGCATGCATGACGTGGTTGGGATGTGAGGCTTAGTTTATTTGATTTTTTGCTTCCTTCAAATCGTTAAGATTTTTTCTGAAATTCTTTTGATTAATTTTGTGTGCTTCTCCCTCTTGCAGAAGAAGAGCGGCGGCAAGAGAATCATCCCCTTCAATCTGAAAGGAACAGTCCTCAAGTTAAAGAAGGAGTTTTTTCTTTTTCTTTTTTTTTTAATTTCAAATTTTTTAAATTCCTGCTCTTAAAATTAGTTCATTCTACTAATTATTCTATGGTTGCGCACTTTGTTTTGGTTTTTATTTTTATACAAGCGTGGGATTGATTATTCATTTTATACAAGCGGAGAGTTCACGGATGAGAAAACTGAAAAGAGTCATGACAGAAGCTTCAGAGGCGGCGCCGGTGATTGCATAGCTGCCGGCAAGGGTGCCAAAACATCTCCTCCTCTTGGGGGCACCTGTACATGTCTTTCCTCAGCAGCACGACCTGCCACCACCATCGAGTTTCGCTCCCCATCTAACTAACCCTACCACCGACCTGCTATCCACCATTGTTGGATATATTGTATAGTTAAGTATATTTTGGGCCTCGTAGGTTTGGTATGTTAGCTATATATAAACTCTTTGTACAAGTTCATAATGAATACAGAAAAATATTTCTCATCCTGGTATCAGAGATACGAAATAAAAAACCCTAGCCGCCCCACCCCCCCCCCCCCCCCCGATCTCCTTCACCATGGCTGATGAAGGATCGAAGACCACGACCCCCATCGTCAATCAACAGACGCTGGCTCCGGCGAACCCCCCGAACCCGAAGATTGGGACTGATGACCCTGATGCAGAGATTATTTATCGGTGAATTGACCCCTCTTCTCCGTATTATCTTGACTCCAATGATAATCCGAGGAACATGATTAGTACGGTGAAACTTAATGGTGCGAATTACGAACAATGGGCTCGTTCTATGCGCTTATCGTTGCGAGGAAGGTGAAAGTATGGTTTTGTGGATAGTAGTATTCGCAAACATGTGAATCCGATGTATCTGAATGATTGGGATCTGGTGCAATCTACACTCGTGCAATGGATCATGAACACCATTGACGAGTCACAAAAGAACACGATTCCTTATTTTGCAGAGGCGAAACCGTTGTGGGTTTATAGCAGAGACGGTTTACTGTTAGTAGTGGGCAACGACAACAGGAGTTGAAATTTGAGCTGGCCAATTGCAAACAGACTGCCACCCTGTCTGTTGCTACTTACTTTGGAATATTAGAAAAAGTATGGGATGAACTCGAAAAATACAATCCGGTGCCTGCTTGTATTTGTGGAATGAGTGAAGAGTTTCAGAAGAAAAAGGATGAGGCGAAATTTCATGATTTTTTGTTTGGCCTCAATCAGGAGCAATTTGGGAGCCTTCGTTCTCAACTTTTGGCGCAAAATCCACTACCCACCTTGGATTGGGCGTTTAAAGCAATGAATCAAGAGGAGCAACTGCAGACCCGGAACAGTTCTGTCAAATCTGACCAGCGGATGTGATGACTTTTGCTGTGAAAGCCCCGCATAAAGGTACTTCTGAGTATAAATCGAGATTTCTTCCTAATGTCACTTGCACTTACTGTAGTAGGATTGGGCATGAGGAATCTACCTGCTTTGGGAAGAATGGATATCTGGAATGGTGGGGAGAACGGCCTCAATTCCGTGGGAAGGCCAACCCTGATCTCGGAGCTGGACGTGGGAAAGGAGGCGGACCAACAGCAGGTATAGATGCGCGACCTCGCGCTGCTGAGGCGCGGGCAGTGGTCTGTCCGGCAACCAGTGGAGGTGCCGCTGTGGGCAATGGTGATTCGGCTCCTGTTTCGGGTATTCTGGGTGTGAGTTCTGAGCAATTGCAACAGCTGCTTTCTCTTTTGGGTAATAAGAGCATCGATGATCGATTGAGTGGTGAGTTTCTGTCCAGTTTATGGCTTATAGATACGGGTGCTTCGACTCATGTCACGGGTAACTTGTCTTTGTTGTCCAATTTACATGATATGCCTTCTTGCACTGTTGGACTTCCTGATGGTAGTAAGGCTGTTTCTGTGAAAAGTGGAACGGTCAGATTGTCTAGTCACTTGACCTTGAACAATGTTTATTATGTACCTCATTTATTGTGCAACCTTATTTCTGTTTCGCATCTGGCTGATGATACTGACTGTGTAGTACACTGTGTTAAATCTGACTGTGTTATTCAGGACCGACATTCGAGGATGCTGATTGGAATCGGTGAATGGCGGGGGGGACTCTAATTCTTCAGGGGTGGCTTTGGTGTTCATGCAAACCGAGTTGTTGATCAGCAAGATCCGGTTGTTTGGCATCAAAGATTGGGGCATCCCTCAGCTAAGATCGTGAAAAACCTACCATTTGAGTTTATTTCTAGTGATGGTTTGAATAAGTCCCGTGATGTGTGTTGCCAAGCTAAACAGAGTCGTGAATTATTTTTATTGAGTGACAATAAAGCATGTTTTCCTTTTGAATTGATACATTGTGATTTGTGCGGTCCCTATCATACTTTATCTTTATGTGGTGCTCATTTCTTTATCACTATAGTTGATGATTTTACTCGAGGAGTTTGGATTTCTTGATGCGTGATAAAACTGAGGTGTTTGAATTGTTTACCCGTTTTTTAGCTTTAGTAGAACGTCAATTTAATACTAAAGTTAAAATGGTGCAGAGTGATAATGGGACTGAATTCTTTTGTTTTAGGAATTTTTTGGTTGATCGGGGTATTATTTTTCAAACCTCTTGGGTGGGCACCCCCCCAACAGAATGGTAGAGTTGAACGGAAACATAGGCACATATTAGATGTAGCTCGGGCTTTAAAATTTCAGGCTAATCTTCCTGGGCAGTTTTGGAATGAATGTGTTTTAACTGCTGGCTATCTGATAAATCGGACTCTCTCAAAATTGTTGAATTATAAGTCCTCGTATGAATGTCTGTTTGGTGTGAAACCTCTTCTATCTGAGCTACGTGTTTTCGGTTCTTTGTGCTATGCCCATAACTTGAAAGCCAAATTTGATAAGTTTGCTACTAGAAGTCGTCGGTGTATCTTTGTGGGATATCTATTTGGGAAAAAGGGGTGGAAGTTGTATGATTTGGAGACCCATGAATATTTTGTCTCCCGTGATGTTAAATTTGTTGAATCTGTGTTTCCTTTCTCCGATCATCCTTCTGCTGCTTTGGTTGAGGAATATATTGTTGCACCGGACTTGGTTGACATTGTACAGGATGAGGTTGAGGAAGATGAGGACCTCCTAGAGGTGCCTCCCCCTTCGGCTTCGCCTAGCACCACCACGGCGGCAGGGGGAGATCCCGAGGCTGTTCTGCAGCCCTCTGTCGCTGCCGAGGGTGGCCAGCAGCCATAGTTCGTGGTGGATGGGGCTGAGGTGTGAGGCGAAGGGGATCCGGTTGTGCATTTGGGTAGAGGTATGCGTACTCGGGTTCCTTCTGTTCGTCTTCGAGATTTTGTGGTTAATGCAGTTGTTGGTTTCAAGTCCTCCCCTCCCCCCGCTTCATCGAGTTCCAAGCAATCCTCCGGTCATGGTAATCTCTACCCTTTGTCTAATTATTTGGATAATAGTTGTTTTTCAGTGGACCATCGTACCTTTCTTGCAGCTGTTACTACAGGAGTTGAGCCTAAGTCTTTCAAGGATGCCATGAAAGATGCAGGCTGGCGTGAGGTTATGCAGACTGAAATCCAAGCTCTGGAAAAGAATGGGACTTGGACATTGGAGAAATGACCAGCTGGCAAGAAAGCATTGAGGAGTAGTGGATCTATAAGATCAAGTATCGTTCAGATGGGCAGGTTGAGAGGCTCAAGGCACAGTTGGTTGTGTTTGGCAATCACCAAGTGAAGGCATTGATTACT
This sequence comes from Leptodermis oblonga, assembly GCA_016801395.1. NCBI lineage: Eukaryota > Viridiplantae > Streptophyta > Magnoliopsida > Gentianales > Rubiaceae > Leptodermis > Leptodermis oblonga. Next base: position 13,235,692 of record CM028754.1, on the reverse strand, counting down.
CTGATACGTTTGCACCAGTGGCGAAGATGGTGACTGTCAGGACTTTTCTAGCAGTTGCAACAGCAAAGGATTGGGAACTACACCAGATGGATGTTCACAATGCCTTTCTGCATGGAGATTTAACGGAGGAGATGTACATGCGGGTTCCTCCTGGTTTCAGTAAAGGGAGAGATGACCAAGTGTGTAGGCTTCGCAAATCGTTGTATGGGTTGAAGAAGGCCCCCAGATATTGGTTTGCAAAGTTGACAGCAGCATTGCTGAGGTGTGGATTTGTTCAGTCTTACTCTAATTACTCACTGTTTACTTTTTCGAAGCAGGGGATTAGGATGAATGTTTTGGTGTATGTGGATGATTTCATTATTTCGGGGAACAATTCCAAGGAACTTGCAGAGTTCAAGAAATATTTGAGTGCCTGTTTTCACATGAAGGATCTAGGGAAGCTCAAATATTTTTTGGGCATAGAGGTGGCGAGAAGTGCAGAGGGTATTTTCTTGTGTCAGCGAAAATACACTCTGGACATTATATCTGAGACAGGACTGCTGGGAGCGAAGCCCGTGTCGTTTTTGATGGAGCAGAATCAGAAACTTGCAACTTCGACGAGTCCGGACCTGGCCGATGGGGAGAAGTATCGGCGGCTCGTGGGTAGGCTTATCTATCTGGCTTTCACTAGGCCAGACTTGTGTTTTTTCGTGCACATTTTGTCTCAATTTTTACAGGCACCAAAGGAGGATCATTGGGCAGCAGCCTTGAGAGTAGTACGTTACTTGAAGGGGAGCCCGGGACAGGGTGTTCTACTTCAGAGAGATTGTAATATGAAGCTGACAGGGTGGTGTGATTCAGATTGGGCTGCTTGCCCCAAAACACGGAGATCAGTTACTTGATGGATGCAATTTCTTGGTGCTTCACCTGTCTCTTGGAAGACCGAGAAACAGGCTACAGTTTCACTTTCCTCTACAGAGGCAGAATATCGGGCTATGGCGAAAGTGACTTATGAGTTGAAGTGGCTTAAGGAACTTCTCCAGAGTCTTGGGATTTGCACGGAGGGCCCAATGCAGGTATTTTGCGATAGTCAGTCAGCACTACATTTGGCTCAGAACCCTGTTTTTCATGAACGGTCGAAACATTTTAAAGTGGATTGTCATTTCTTGAGGGATGCCATAGTGGAGGGGACCATTGCTACATCACACATTCCCACTAATTCTCAGTTGGCAGACATCTTTACCAAACCGTTAGGGCGACAGCAGTTTGAGTTTTTGCTAGCCAAGTTGGGCATACACAATTTGCATGCGCCAACTTGAGGGGTGGTGTTGGATATATTGTATAGTTAAGTGTATTTTGGGCCTCGTAGGTTTGGTATGTTAGTTGTATATAAACTCTTTGTACAAGTTCATAATGAATACAGAAAAATATTTCTCATCAACCATGGACAGGCGCTGCCGACAACATCCTATATGTCCTTGCTGGTTTCCGGCCAGGAACAGACTGAGAGCATAGAAACACTGATTGCAGCACAAGTGATTAAATTCAGTGACGAACTTGGTTCCAAAATTGAAAGGAGGAATAGAAAAAAAATCTATTTTAATATATATATATATATATATATTAAAATATATGGATTCTTCTAATAAAGCGAAAGGACTAATTAGGTACTAGTAAATAAAACTAGTCTATTGTAGTCATAATGATATTCCGCAACCGATTAAACCTATCATTTTCTTCTTCTTCTTTAATCAAAATTAAATGCTAATGAAATCATTTTGCCTGTAAAAAGATCTACGGGTGGAAATGCTGCTGAAATCCACAATGGACGTTTTGGTGTCTATTGTGGCAATGATGGAGGCGGAGCAGAAGGTGGCGCCGATCCTGGACTTGAAGGAGTTGGAGCTCAACGAACTGAAGCTCAAGCCCCAAGACTTGGTGAGAGGAAAGAGGTTGAGCTTCAGATGGAGAACCAAGGGTTACCCCGGAAGGCGACTTTGGATCTTTGACCAAAGGGCGACTGGGTTGAAGGCTGAAATTCAAGAAGCCACGGCGAGATTGGGGAAGGCGGAGTCGGCTTCTGAGTGCTCGGCGGCAAACCGTGAAGAGGTCGACAAGGAAAAGGAAGATTCTCCCGTCTTGCATCTATGTAAGGGGTGCAGGAAAGAGTTGTCCATGGTGCTGCTTCTGTGCCACCTTTGTGCTTGCCGGAATTGCTCCCAATGTCTGCCCCGTTTGTGGCGCAGAGAAGATATGCACCATTCAGATAGAGATAAGCTAGCTAGGATTCATTCTGGCTAAGCTGGTTGCTTCAGACCTGGTGGGCATTTCTTTCATTCGTCTTTGAATTCTTGTAATTTTTATTGACATTAAAATTTTTCTTAAGCCTGGCAAATTGACCCATGACCTGTCAACCCGACCTAACTCGCCCGCCTTTTTAACCTGTCGGGTTGGGTTGAACGGGTTATGGGTCAAACGAGTCACGAGTCAAAACTTAACCTGTATTTAATGGGTTGAATTGGGTCGGATTGAAGTCAACCCATGGGTTACATTTTTTTTTCAACCCGCCAAACCCGTTTAGTTTTTATTAACAGCTGACCCGCACGTGTCAAATTGCAGCTAAAGCAAAACTGACTAGGTGGGTCACACATATAGTTTGCATGTAATTGGTGTGCGCTGCGTGTGGATGCTGAGTGTGTGTGAGGTGTGTGTGAGAGTGAGGTGTGTGTGTGAGAGAGAGAGAGAGAGAGAGAGAGAGAGGTAGGTAGGTAGGTGTGGGGGGTGTGTGTGTGTGTGTCAGTGAGGTGTGTGTGTGTGTCTGTGTGTGTGAGAGAGAGAGAGGTGGGTGTGTATCAATGTGTGTCTGTATATAAATTTTATTTTTATTTTTAGATAAATATATATTATGATATATTTATAATAAATGTGATCATACATTTTACGTTTTATATTGTTAAATTTCTTAATTTATTTACCTACTTATCACATGTTGTAGTAAATTTTTTTTGTATAAAATTAATTTAAAATATATTTAAAATAAAAGGACAATAGTTGCAAGTAATAATTTTAAGTATTTATTGTTAAAAACTATGTAAATTTACGAGTAAAATGAATCAATAAGTCGGGTCAAATGGGTCATGATCCAATGACCCACAGAATTATCCAAATCGCTTATATAAAATTAATTCCGAATATATTTAAAAATCAAAATCATATTAATTTTAAATAATATTTTAAACAAGAAATAAAAACAACAATTACATGTATAATTAATAGGTCATGACTCAGAAATAAAAAATGTAAGATACAACTCATTTATGATAATGTTATTTTAAAATATGTTTGACAATAATTTTATTAAATAATATATATAAATCTATATGTAATAGATGTAATATATATATGTGTGTATTACATATAGATTAATTTAGGAGATCAATTAAAAATAAAAATTACGTGAATCTTAAGGGTAAAAAAAAGGTCACTGGCATTTAATATATATTGACACTTTTGTAAGAAAAGAAATTAAACAAAGTAATTTAATAATGTTTGAAAAAGCTTTAAAAAAAAAAAAAAAAAAAGAGTACTTTTAACACAAAGAAAAGGAAAAATAATTTTGTGGGGCTGCAATGTGTGTCGGGGGTGGGGGGTTAGCCGTACTGGGGAAATTTTCGGGGGTGAGGGATGAGATGGGAGAAAGAAATTGATGACTGGAACTGGAAGTGAGGGAGGGAGGGCCGGGGGGGGGGGGGGGGGGAGGGGGGGGGGGGAAGTGAGTGTGAGTGTGTGTGGGAGAAAGAAATTGATGAGTGGAAGTGAGGGAGAGGGAGCTGGGTCTGGGCTGGGTGGGGTGGTGGTGGGGAGGGGGAGAGTGAAAGGGGGCACGGAGGGAAGTAGTTTTAAAATATTAAAAAGAAAGGTTTGTTAACAAAAATTATTTGCGGATCAAATTACGGGTTGAACGAATTAGTAAATTCAACCTGTTGGGTCAACCAATTTAACCCGCGGGTTTGAGCAGGTTATAATCCAACACAGTCTTGACCCAACCCGTACTTGACCCGTAAGTCAATGGGTCGAGTTAGGTCATGACCCGTTAAGTACAGGTCAATCTTAATCCAAACCATAACCCGTCCAACCAACCCAATTACCACTTTTTCTGATTCAATTCAATATAGGCACCACGGCCGTCAGTTTATTTTAAAATTATAAATATATATATCTATATATATATATAATAGATATATATATATGTACATATTTCAAATTTCTAATTAAATAAAATTGGTTAGAATTTAAGAGATATAGGTGCAATTCAAAAATAAAATAACTTCTAAAGTATTAAATAAAAAAATCATCACAATACAAAATAAACAAATTGTTAAATTAATTATCAACAATGATTTATTAGAAAATTGTTTAATGATCCATTTTTGAAGTTTATAAACTGATTTATTATAATTTTAGTATAAAAAAAATTAAGAATTGAATAATAAATATACATAGTAACATTTTAAACAGTATTACACAATATTACGAGAGAATGAAAACAACATATATGCATGAAAGTTGACGATGGCCAGGATCGATCCCGCTCTTAAAATTTCTTTCTTCTCTCACTAAGATATGACTTATGTTATTATGATTAATGGCTGTCCCAAAGTTAGGAAAAAGATTGAAATAGATGCGTCTACCTTAGAATTCACATTTTTCGAGAACGTCCTTTCACACGAATTCATAGTTAAAAGGCTAAATGCAGTGAAAGAAGTTAAAACTTAACCTTGATATTTGATTGATATATATGATGAAGGGGAATTATATATTGATCGGTGCAGTTTGCTTGTGGAGATGATTTAAGCTCTGGATTGCGTCAAACTTCTGGAATGAATAGGACCAACCATATCGCCTCTTGGTGATGCCACTACCCCGCTGTCAACATGCATTGACAGATTAACCAAATTAAGAGTGGAATGTGCAATATTTTGACAACAAATGTGCAATATTTTTAAGGTTAATGTGCAATTTTGACTTTTTTATATAATAAAAAAAAACCAATAATTTTGGTTGAACTTAAAATTTCAAAAAATTTAATTTTGTGCGTCACGATTCAAGACTATTTTTAACACTATTTACATGAATAAAAAAATATTTATAATTAATTAATAGACAATTTAATAGAATTGTGCAATTTGTTCTAAATGGGGGTGCAACATTTGAATCAAACTGTGCAATTTCGCCACCCACAAGGGATGTTGGCAATAGGACCAATATGAATTTCCACTTTGAAAATAAGAATATTTGGGGAAAATTAAATTAAATATGTTAAATCAACAAGTTGTATCTCATTTCGAGGAGTAATTGCTATGTCTTAAAATGAATTAAATAATAAGATATATATCTTTCACTCATTCTAACTTATATGTAAATGATAAGATATGATGGGTAAGATATATCTAAACCACTTATTTTTTGTTTCAAAAAAAAAAAAAAAAAACCACTTACTTTTTTTCATTTTGTAATCTTACTCATCTTAAAAATTTCCTTGAACTTATTTTTGTCCTCCCCCCCCCCCATTAACTTGATCTAAATCCACTTATTTTTACATGAATACTATTCAAAGAAAAGTGAAATAAATGCACACAACGAATTAATTTAAACAAACCAAAAAGGACTCATTTGTAACATAAACAAATTAATAAGAACCTTTAATCATTTTCAGAAACTTCCGAATGTGTTAACAATTAGTCTAAACTATAAATAACTAAATGTAATAACATCCTAAAAATATTTACCCAAAAGCCCTCAACTCCTCCTATATATGACTACCCCAGCCAATCCTTACCTTCACTCCCACCCCGACACACATACACACACTCCCTTCTCCAGTCTCCAAAAATGTTAGGCACAGAGAGGAACGCCGCCCCACCAGCCTCCGAACTCGCCTCCAGTGACAACGGAGTTGTCGTTGCCACCGAGGTCAAAGAGGAGCAGTAGCCAGCGGATGCAATGAGTGTCGACTCTCGTCATCACTCGACAGAGGACAGCGGAAGCCACACTACTACAAAAATGACTTTTAATGGCGGTTTTTTAGGGCTTTTAACGGCGGTTTTTGGCATTTTTGAACCACCATCTATCCGGCAGCCGTAGAAAGTTTACGGACTTTCTACGGCGGTTGTGAACCGCCGTAGAAAGTTCGGACTTTCTACGGCGGTTTTGAAGATAACCGCCGTAGAAAGTACCAAATTTGTAAAAAAAAAAAAAATTAATATTTCATTTTTTTCTTTACATTCAAAAAATATATATCAAAAACAGCAAGAACAGCCTTAGAAAGGTTTTGATATATATATGGGCCTGTTCGGAACGCCAATTCTGAAAACAATTTTGGGCTGTTTTGGTTTGAAACCCAAAAACAGCCCCAAAACATTGTTCGGGTGAAAAAAGTCCCAAAACACTCTTCAAAGCCATTTTTACTTCCTCATCTCTCTTCCCCTTTTAGGTCAGAGACAACCCCCAGTGAAGGCAACAAACATTTCCAAGCCGGTCGACTGAATCGATCGGCTTCAACTCATCGCTACAAGACCAAAGCTACTCCGATTCACCATAGATGCCGGCGAAGTCGACATAAGTTTGTCGCTTCTGCATATCAAAATCAAGTCTTCCGGTGGCCATTCGTAGACGGGATCGATTTTGCTGCGTTCGCCACTGCAACATCCGACGAGGGCGCTGGGCCGAGCTTCAAAAAAGCGGAAAAAACAACCATCTCCATTTTCATCTTCATCTTCATATTTGAACAAAATTATCGGGGAAAATTTTGAATTTTTGGGTGAGGTTGGGCTGTACTATTGCCCTATTTTTACACCCCTTCCCACTCGGCGTATTTTTGTTTGTGGAAATAAACAATAAATTAACAAAAAAAATTTAAATAGATCATTTTGTAGTTTTAGTCGATGGTTTTTTTTTCTGGGTTTGTCCATCTTTCATTATCTTCAGTTGAACTCTTCTGAATTTCTGTGTGGATTTGTTGCTTAATTATGTGAGGTGTTGGCGGTGGCTGTGGGTGATGGTGGTTCTGAGTGGCGGTGGAAGGGGTGAAAGGGTAGAAGGTACAGAAGGGAAAAAAAATTTATAAAACATATGTTTTAAAACTTGTTTTAAAAATCATGTTTCTTTAAACTGGTCTAAAACCAAAAAGTTTTGAAATTTTTTTTCAAAATTGTTTTGAAAATTTCATGCCGAACAGGCCCTATATTTATATATATAAATATTTCAACTTTATTCAAAATATATATATCAAAAACTTCCATGCTAATAAACCGAACAACCACCAAACTTCACAAAATTTTTGCGTGCATCCATCAAATTCTAATTAATTTAATCATTAACATCAAGAACAATACAATAATCACCGATATAACACTAATCAAATCCAAATTTAATCATTCATCATCTCACCAAACCCGAATTTAACACTAATAATAAACCCTAGGCCAATCACAATAATCAAGTAACAATAAAATTTGTAAAGCTTAAATAAAGTTGAAACTATTCGATATTACCTTTTTTATTATTTGAAGCCCACAACAAGGACCGATTGTGGTGAAATTATGATGGGAGATTAACTCCAAGTGGTGGGTGATGGCCGATTAAGACAAGAGAGAGGATGGGTCTCGGCAACGAGAGAACTCTTTGGTTTGCTGGAGATGGAAACAGGGGGAAGCCGCGGCTGGCTAGAGATGGAAACAAAGGGAAACCCTTAAAATTCAAACAAAATCAAGTTTCTATGGCGGTTTTAATAAAAACCGCCGTGAAATGGACTTTCTACGGCAGTTTTAATTAAAACCGCCATAGAAAGTAACTTTCTATGGCGGTTTTAATTACAACCGCCGTAGAAAGTCCATTTCTACGGCGGTTTTAATAAATCCGCCGTAGAAAGCCCGTAATGTGAAATTCCCGCCCATTCCTCTATTCCTATTAATTTCTAGTTTTTCTTTTTTTGTAAATTAACCCCCAAATTTTTTTAATTTAATAATAATATGTACTTTACTATTTATCAATTTTTATAGTAAAATTCATCATATTTATTAATTATACGGCGGTTAGAAATACAACCGTGTAGAAAGTCCCCTTTCTACGGCGGTTTTATTTCTAACCACCGTAGAAAGGGAACTTTCTACGGCGGTTTTATTTCTAACCGCCGTAGAAAGTTCACTAGAAAAGTCTCTTGCTGAAATCCAATAAGATTAAGCTTTCAGTGATTCCATATCGCTATCTTATCAACCAATCATTCTCAATTAGCTAGAGTCTCGTACTGATAAAGTGTTATAAAATTACTACTAAGAGTAATTGTCGAATATTAATGTAAGACTAAAAGTATAAGTAGATAATATGAAAACAAGACAAAAGTTCCTAGTAAAATAGTGGCAAGACTTTTTTTTTTTCATTCATCCTCTGATTCTATCCCTTGAGCCTTTATTTATAGGCTAATGGGTAGTACACATCATTATAATGATATACATGTTACAAAATTTCAAGAGTCGTAGGAAAATGAATTAGCTAGGAAAATAATAGGAAGTGGAAAATGAAATGATATAACTAATTACTTTATTTGTTCCATTAGAAGAGTTCATTTTGAAAATTGTTCCAATAGAAGAGTCCACTTTCAATTTTTTATTTTTTCTACCCTTACTAATATAATCATGTGTAGTCCATAATTAGTTCATACTTTTTATTTTCTGAAGGGTGCTATTCTAGGACCTAAAGTCCTGGCAAGAGTTTGCCTTAAACTTTGTAAATCTTGCCAGAAGTGTAATTCAAACCCTTGAGATAGGGATGGCTAACATAATTAGCACCTATGATGTGCCTAAAAGTGATTAAGATATTGGGCTTGGCCCAACAGGTTGAGATAAGCCCAGAAGGAATAAAGAAAAGAAGAAAAGGCCCAAAAGAAAGCAAAATAACAATAGGTCGGCAGAAAAGATAAACAAACCGAGCTAAAATAGTTTAGGTTGGTACTGGGTAAGTAACTAGGATAAGGGATTATAGGTCGAATTGTAAGTACACCGCTGGGTTGTAAGGCAGTAAAGAGGGGCCAGGAGTTTAGGCTGTTATCGTAGGTAGGAGTTACGCAAGGCACTTAAAGCAAAGGAGCAGGATCCGTGTCATAAAAGAGGCGTTAGACCAGAAAGAATTAGGGGATTTTAGGCAAGGTTGCGTGAAGTAGAAGGAGGAAAAGGGGCAAATTCTAAAATTGAGGAAAGGAGGAAGCCAATTGCTGGAGAAAGTTTACAGCAGATTTTTGGCAAAGTGAGAAAATTGGTAACTAGGAAGATGGAAGAAAGGAAAGGAGTCTAGAAATTAAAGTAGAAGTAATTGAGGGTGTGTTGGAAGAGGAAACGCAAAAGCCTCATGGGAAGTTGAAACCAAAAATAGGAAAGTGGGAATCAATTATCATTGAAGAGGAAACATGTGCAAGCGAAACAGCATGATTGCTTTTTGTGATTCTCGAGGAGACGTGTACGATCTTTCAAAAATTCTTGCCTCGGTTAACCAATGTGGATAGAGTGACTGACTCACATTCTGGCCTGGAACGGTACGACTGAATTAGCCCGGTACTTCAGGTACATTTTCTTCTTGTACCCTTTACGTTCTCATTTGTTTATTAAAATTTATTCCGTTATCTCTTTTGGCCTAGCTTAGTTTAGTTTTAGCTCGATTTTAAGCTGTATTCTTAGGGGCCTAAGTTAACAATGGCAGGGAAGGTAGAATAAATAAAGTACACATTATTCATTCTTGGGGGGGCTTGTAGGCATGTAAGCATGGTGTTAGGTCAGAGAACTTTTAAGTAGGAATTTTTTTTTTTTGGGTATCAAAAATTTTTTTTTTCGCGCTTGGGTTAAGTGAAAGGGGGGAAAAAAAAAGAGGGTTTAAGTATTAGTTTTAATTAGATTAAAAACATAATACTGGAAGGCATATTAATGTGCCTGAAAGTGAGTAATATATTGGGCCTGGCACAACAGGTTGAGTTAAGCCCAGAAGGAATAAAGAAAAGAAGAAAAGGCCCAAAAGGAAGGAAAATAACAATAGGTCGGTAGAAAAAGATAAACGAATCGGGGTAAAATAGTTTAGGTCGGTACAGGGTAAGTAATCAGGATAACGGATTATAGGTCGAGTTGTAAGTGTACCGCTAGGTTGTAAGGCAGTAAAGAGGGGGCAGTAAAGAGGGGGCAGGAGTTTAGGCTGTTATCGTAGATAGGAGTTACGCAGGGCACTTAAAGCAAAGGAGCGGGATCCGGGTCAAAAAGAGGGCGTTAAACCAGGAATACTTTCAAGGCCAGATGATGAGGGCATCCCAAGTCCACAGACAAGTCCACAAACAAGTGAGTCCGGAGAAGCTGAGGAGGTTCGGGTTCTACACCGAGGCCCAACAATGCTTCAGGATCCAAGTCCATATCAAAGGGATCCACTTGTAGACATCATTGGGCCAATGACCAGAAGCAGAGCAAAGAAGGTTTAGGAGACACTCAACAACCTTGTACAAGCCTGCCAACAGGACGCTCAATTGATAGTAGAAGCCAATGCCTTGAAGAATAAAGACGGAAAGGTTCAAATTGCAACTCTCCTTACAATTCTTGAAGAAGAGGCGCAATTCCCCAATCCACAATGAAGAAGAAGGCTGTTTCTTGAAGTTCTTGAAGACGCCGGAAGGTTCTTGGACTTTAAAGAAACATTTCTTGAAGTTCTTGGTTTTTATTGAAAATCTTGAATTTCATATTTTGCATAATCATGAAGAATCTTGAAATCTTGAAAATCTTGATTCTGAAATGATTCCGGGAGGTTCCAGAAGATTTCAGAAGCTCCCTACATCATTCCATAATGTGACATCAACAATTGGGCCGACCCAACTCATGGAGTCCATTCCACAAAGTCGGCCAGCCAACAAAGAAGCCCACACGGCCAAGCCTAGTCCATTAGGTTGGAAATTAAGGGTTAGGGTTTGGGGGAAAATAAGGGTTTGTGCATGTTCCCTATTTTGCCCTTAGTTTAGTAGTTTCCAAAAAGGATCCCTTCTTGATCTCCTTTTTGGAGTAGGATTTTATTCCTTTTCCTTCTTGTTTTTTAAGTTGTATTTTTCGGCTGCCACTAAACTTTAAGGTGACCGAAATTTCCTTTTCTTTTACCATTACCCACTTCTTTCAGGGTTTGGTATTGTAAAGGAAATCAATCTCTTGATTGGTTTCCAATTCTACTTCTTTTCCTACTTCTTTTAGGTGAGATTTTCGGCTGCTTCTTGCCTATAAATAGGTAGCCGAAACTCCATAATAAAACAAGTATTCATATCTTAAAACTATTAGTTGAGTACTCTCCCTTTATTGCTTTATGTATTTTGCATGATTGTAATTTATATATTGCATGAAACTTAGCTTAATTAGGTTAATTGCTCTACCTAATTAAATTCTCATGTTTCAACTCTTTCTTACTTGGTTCGAATTCTTAAGTAAATTAGCTTAGGTTAGTTTATTTTTGTTCTCTGGATTTCGGGTAAGTAAAGAGCCAATACGAGCTACGCCACTTAATCAAACTTTCCGGGCAACTTCATCCGCATGTGTACAACCGTCCACATCACCAGATCTGCATTTAAGAGGGAGACGAATCAGAGTGGCATTGAAGGCTGTTGCCCTGGAAAGACGCAACGGGCAGGACAGCAAGGTGAGGCTATATATATTCTCATTTTGGATCAATGAATGTACGCAATTTCTTATACTTTGAGCACTTAGTCCATACATTTTATCTCTTATTTGATACTAACTTGAGCGTCTGAGTGGAATAGGGGGATAGCCTGCTTGCTTTGTGTACTCTTGGATAGGTCGGATCATCTTTGCAAGTTAAGGAACATCTAGAGCCGGATCATCTCTTCAAGCTGCCGGGGCATCACTTCGGGTACATTTTGTCAGGGCCGGCCCTGGGCACATGCGAGGTGCGCATGCGCTCAGGGCCCCCAATTTTATAGGGTCCAATTTTGTCTTAAATTGATATTTAAAATAAAAAAAAAAAGACAATCTTTAAAATTGACACCTTTAAAGAGAAAATAATTCTACTTTAAAATAGGCACGTAAAAATATTGTCTCTATAAGAAGCACATCTAATATAAAAAGTAGTACATTTTTATAAAAATAATAATAAAATTTTTTTTTGAAGTGTAAAATAAAAAGTATCGAACTTAAGGGTAGAACTAGTGCCTCTTTACTAAAGTAGCATATGTAATAATAAAAGTAGTACCTATTTCTAAAAATAAATAGTAAAAATGATAAATTTTACTGTAAATAAATAGTGCATGTAATGTAAAATGTACAAAATTAAGGGTGAAATAGTGCCGCTTTAAAAATGGAATACATGTAATCTTAAGTAGTGCCTACTTCTAAAAAATTATACTAATAGTAATGAGAAGTTTGATTTTTAAGGGTTAAAGTAGTATTTGTAGATACTAAATAGTACCTAATAATAATAAAATAATAATAATAATAATAATAATAATAATAATAATAATTTCAATTTTAATATTATAAGCACCGCTTGTAAAAAAAAAATATTTAAAGATAAAGTAGTGTTGCACGTGTGTTCACACAATGCAGTCTCATGTTGAACAGTAAGACCGTTTGACATGAATGACTCTTAATTTGATAATTCTATTTTATATTTACGATAAGGCTAGTGTTATTGTCAGAGCACTTTTTAGCATACAGAGCAAAAAAAATATTTTCTTACCAAATTACCCTTATTTATTTTAGTTAAGTTAAGTTTTTTTGTTTTTTTTCCCTTCCTTTTTTCCTCCCCCGTTTCTTTCTCCCTCAATCTCTCAAAGGCACGTCAGTGTTCTTGGATCCGGATTGGTTTTGGATTGCTGCTGTTATAATTTCTCTTAGTCACAGTAGTAACACGGGGGGGAAACATGATTCTCACTAGCAGCACAAAATTAATTAACATACATATCAATGGCAAAAAAAAAAAAAAAAAATCAGCAAATCTAATAGCAGCACAAAACTATTTCAATAGCAGCAACAAGCAGTGTTGCACCAAAAGAATCAACAAAACCAAACCGGTAGAAGTATTGTTAAAGCATGCAGAATCAATATTCAACTGCAACCAAAAAAGGAAGAAAAAGCCTATGAAAGTAAGAAACCAATCAATTGACCATGAAGATCAGAGAAAGTATGACTGAAAGTAAGAAAGCATGATTATTTCATTCGATTGAGTACAAGAATGCCTTATTCTCCGTCAAGATTTTCTTCTCCAGAAATAATGCCTAATTATTCGCCAGTCCGAGAATGAAATTTTTGCAGAGAGTGTCGTATTTCAATGTCGGAATTTACCCTTTCAATTCTTTAATGTCACGTTCCTTATGGCAATTACTCTCTCATTCTATGTATGCTTCCGTTGCTTGAGATCAATGGTCCGGAATCACTCTTCATGACTGGTGGAGGAACGAGCAATTATGGCTGATCGGAGGAACAAGTGCGTATCCTGAGGAGGTGGTTCAGGGGTTGTTGAGGTGATCGCAGGGGTTTGACATTTCGTTCCCGTATGTTGACATCCAAATCGGCAGCTACCAGTGATGAAGAAGGTGAGTACACAGAGCTGTACGAGTTCAGGGGGACGGCTTTGATGGTTCCGCCGATTAAGATTATACTGATCAACATGGTGGCGATCGGAGCGGCAGTGTCGAGAACTCCCTACAGTACCAAAAACGGGGAAGGAAAAAAAAAAGAGAACTTAACTAAAATAAATAGGGATAGTTTAGTAAGAAAATAATTTTTTGCTCTGTATGCTAAAAAGTTCTCTGACAATAACACTAAACTTACGATAATATAAAAGGGTTTAAATTTGTATTATTGAACAGAGCCTTTAATTATGTAGGGGGCTGCATTTTGTGTCACATTAATCTACTTAAGTGATATATATTGGCATTCATAATAAGTTGTACATTGATCAAAGCTTACTCTTCTAATGGAACGGACATACATTATTAATTTCATAAGCATTGGAAATTTGAGATCAACCAATGACCTTTTATTATTATTTTTAATCTTTTCTGAAACAAAACCAATTCCCATTTGTGATTTGACAACGTTGTGTAAATTGAAACTTGAAACAGTTCCTCAGCATCCACTTCATGAGCCAGAGCCGTCCCTACTTCCTACTTCGACATTCCTATTTCGGAGTTTCATTTTATACGTTTTGTAATAAAATTAGGGGAATGATATTTGCAGCGACATTTTTGCGTGAAAAGACCGAAATGCCCTTGGGGTAAAAAAAAATTAAAAAAATTTTAAATTTTCCAATCTGCTGGAATAATTAAAAAAAAAAAAAATCCAGAACCATCGCCGGTCGCCGGCGATGGTTTTGTTCGGCGATGGTACACCCTCCCCCCCTTACCTTTAGATTTTTGATATTTGCAAAGCGACCACCGGGCGGATCTTCCCCCTCCGGTAAAAATTTCACAATTTTGACAAAATTACTAATAAATTCGGACATAATACAAGTAAATATTAATAAAACTACATAAAAAAGAAAAAAAAAAAACCAAAAGACCGCGACACTTTTGCAAAAATGTCGCCGGTTTGGCACAAAAATGTCGCCCGGCGGCACTTTTGGAAAGTGTCGCCGGGCGACATTTTTGTGCCAAAGTGTCACCGGTTGCCGGCGACACTTTTGGCAAAAGTGTCGCCGGCGACATTTTTGTGCAAAAGTGTCGCCGGTCGCTGGCGACACTTTTGGCCAAAAATGTCGCCGGTGGTTTTTTTTTATTTTTTTATGTAGTTTTATTAATTATTTTACTTGTATTATGTCCGAATTATTAGTAGTTTTTTCAAAATTGTGAAATTTTTTACCGGAATGAGGAAGATCCGCCCGGTGGTCGCTGTAAATATCAAAAATCTAAAGGTAAGGGGGGGAGGGTGTACTATCGCCGGCGATGGTTTTGGACTTTTTTTTTTTTTAAAAAATTATTCCAGCAGATTGGAAAATTTAAATTTTTTTTAATTTTTTTTTACCCCAAGGGCATTTCGATCTTTTCACGCAAAAATGTCGCTGCAAATATCGAAACCGTCGCTGTAAATATCAATTCCGTAAAATTATCGTCGACAAAACGTATCAAGTCTTTGGCAACAACTGGACTTTTTAAACTCATTTGTCAGCTGGACCATTCAGACTTAACACATCACAAAGTCGAGGCCGATGTTCTTGCCTAATTGTCTATGTCTCTAATGCTTGTAGGCACCATTTACTCTCGCCTTCTGAGAACTGATTTGTATTTGTAGTCTCACTCGTATTTCTGGGCTTGCATTTGCTTTACGCAATTAAGGTAATTTTTATTTTTATTTTCTTTCCTTTCTTATGTTGCATTGCAATCTCCATCCAAATTATACGATTTTACAGCTTTTCTTCCCAATTTAGAACATGGGTTCTCCCAATTTAGTTGCTTCTGGGGGTGTAAAGTTTGGAAAATAGAATCTTGATGATGGGTTCTGCTCTTTTCTTCTTCTGTTGCATTGCATATCTGATGAAATTGTACCTTTTTTGGGACGTGTTCATCCAATTTAAGACGTGGGTTCTCTCGATTTTGTTGCTTTTCCACCATGTTTTGCTGTAAAAATTGATTCCTGAATTTGGGTGTTGCTGGAATTGATTTTGGTTGTTATAATAATCCTCCCCTCTTACCTCTCCACTGCTAGAAAAGGGAAATATGGAATCTAGCGGTTACTATGGGTTTTATTAGGGTTTTGAATTGCATTGGGATCTTTCTAGTTGCTATGTCAATTGAAGTTTTTACTTGGACAAGCTTTTATCTTCTAAAGTCCTCTCTAATCCAAGAGGTAGACAGTTTTTAGTCATATCAATTTGTTAAAGATAATTTGCTGATTCCCTAATTGAAACCTATTTCTTTGATGTTCCTCTTCCAATCTAAAGCTCCTAATTTAACATAATCAACCTTACTAGTGTAAATTTCTGTTCTTCTCATGGCAACCATAATCTGAACGATTGCTTCTTATACAATCCCATTTTTGTGATATTTCGATCGATGATTTGAACTATTCTAGTTCTTGACTAGCTTGTTGTTTAAACCTTTTCTCTCCAGGTCATGCCCAGATTTACGAGGATTTTAATTGGTCATGACATTTCAGTTGTTGCTTCTGGTGTAACGTTGTTATGAAAGTTCTTGTTTCAGTAAGAAAGCCCTTTATAACAATTACTAAGTCATCTGACATGTTTGGTTGATATCCATAGAACAGAGGGAAAGATGGGATCCTCAAAGTTTCCTGTGCGTTATGGGATTGTACTTTTGACCTTTATCTGCACTTTTGTTTGCTACATTGAACGTGTGGGCTTTTCAATAGCATACACTATTGCAGCTGATGCTGCAAATGTAAGTCAAACAAGTAAAGGCATGATACTTTCTACATTCTACTATGGCTATGCATGTTCCCAGGTGCCCGGTGGTTGGGCAGCTCAGAAAGTTGGGGGTAGGCGAGTTCTCTTTCTTTCATTTGTGTTGTGGTCTGCTACCTGTGCCCTGGTACCACTAGATCCTAATCGAGTTATGGTGTTGGTTATAGCTCGTTTGCTTGTCGGTGTGGCTCAGGGATTCATATTTCCATCCATACACACTGTCCTAGCACATTGGGTGCCACCACATGAAAGGTCAAGATCGGTTTCTCTTACTACATCTGGAATGTATTTTGGTGCTGCAGCTGGAATGCTCATAATTCCAAGCCTGGTGAAATTTTGGGGTCCTCAATCTGTTTTTCATGCTGAAGCTGCTCTGGGTGCCTGGTGGTCTATACTTTGGTACAAGTATGCCAGTGATCCACCTCGCACTGAGCATCCAAAAGCAACAGCTGCTGGTTTCAGGGAACCTCTGCTACCCGTTATGGGGAATCAAAAGTCCAAAATGGAGAATAAACGACACTCAGTTAAAAGTTTAAGTATTCCTTGGAAAAGAATTACCCTCAGCCTCCCTGTGTGGGCAATTGTTGTGAACAATTTCACTTTCCATTATGCTCTTTATGTGCTTATGAACTGGCTTCCTACATACTTTGAATTAGGCCTTCAGCTTAGTCTTCAGGAAATGGGTTCTTCAAAGATGATGCCTTATTTTAACATGTTTGTGTTCTCAAATATTGGTGGGGTGATTGCTGATCACTTGGTCACAAGGAGAATCCTTTCTGTGACTAAAACAAGAAAGCTTTTAAATACTGTTGGATTTCTGGTGGCTTCTATTGCACTGATGACTCTTCCTTACTTCAGAACGTCTGGTGGAGTTATTTTTTGTTCTTCTGTTGCTCTTGGCTTCCTGGCTTTGGGAAGAGCTGGATTTGCAGTAAATCACATGGATATTGCTCCAAGGTATGCTGGAATTGTGATGGGGGTTTCTAATACAGCTGGGACATTAGCTGGCATTGTCGGTGTGGATCTTACTGGACGGCTTCTGGAAGCTGCTAAGACTGCTAATTTAGATCTAACTAGTCCAGATAGTTGGAAAGCAGTATTTTTAATTCCAGGGCTGCTTTGCATTTTGAGCTCTTTTGTTTTTCTGCTATTTTCCACTGGAGAAAGAATTTTTGACTGAATAAAGGTGGTGGTTAATTTGCACCTGAGATCGTATTCTTATTCTGGAGGTGGACATCCATGCATGAGCACTTAATAGGATTATTGATGCCTTTTTCAACCTTGTCTTCCTACATCATTAATTCATAGAGGAGCTGATAAAGTCAAAAGGTTCAAAGCTTTAAACTGAGTTGCTACCTGTTTGAAGTTATTATCAGATTGCTGGCCAAATCTAACTATTTAGAGGTGGAGATAGGTCATCTAGATTGCTGTGCAATTTTTTTTCAGATCTTTATGTCTACTTTTCACCATAGGTTTGTGGTTGGTGCTTAATATTTTTGTTTCTCTTCTTTTACCATTTTTTGCAATTACTATTAGTTACGTATACCTTATGAATAAGAATTGTATACTGCACTATATGATTGGTAGTAGTTTTAACTTTTAAGAAGTTAGGATATTGAGCACCTTTGTTTTCTCAATGCTATGTAACATTCCTACAAGCAGAAATTATTCATAAAAGAAGAATGTAAACTCCTGTTATAAACACTTTGAGCAGCTTGTTCGCACAAAACCTATTCATTTACACATGGTTTTACTTCTGTTAGAATCTGATTTGCAATTTGTACATTTGCCTTATTTGTCCTAGATTGTTGCAAGTGCCTATGCATTGAAAGGATCTTTGATTTTCCTTTTTCCCCTTGATTCTTTTTCTTGCATGAAAAAAAGAGAAAATAAAAAAAAGAAAAGGAAAAGGCTTCTGTCTGCAAACCTGTAAATGCTGACAATACATGAGACATCTTAGTAGTAAAGAAGATATACTATTAACTAATTTTGCATTTTAACTGGTTTGTTTTCTCACTGAGAAAATATCGTTATTATCAAATTCTTACATGATATTTATTGTTCAGTCTCAAAAGCCGTACTAATTCTATTATTTATATAAGTTTGGTGCTGATGCTGCTTTGACGCACCCTTTTTCTCTGGGAAAAGTGAGTGGAAAAATAAAAAAAATGATAAAGCAGGCCTGCTGCTTTTGTGATATTAAAATTTTGAGACTTTGGCTCCATTTTCATCTTTTGGGTGTCCAGCATTTTCTCCCATGTTGTTCGGGGAACAGTTTCAGATTGCTTATCATCACTTATTTTGTCAATTAACAAATGTTTTTCCTTGCGGTAAGCTACTTAGAGTACTGCCCTTTGCTTTGTTTTCAACTATTACACAAATGCAGGTCTCAATCACTCAACCTGCCTGTGAAATTTTGGAATACTAATTTCACAAACTGGCAGTCAGCAAGATGAGATTAAGAATTTGAAATGATAACTACCTGTTATCTGGTTCAGGAAAATCTCACCATACAATTATTTGTTACATATAATGTTGTTGAAGAAACTTGCTTATGTAAATCAATTATGTGTCAGCCTTTTTTACTACTCCCTTTCCATTAGAAGAGTCTTGTTTCTAATATTGAAAATATTAGAAATAAGAATATTCTAATGGAACGGAGGGAGTACTTTTAATGATAGATTATATCTCTGTGATCAAAATAATTTCTTGAGCTGTCTCAGGTGAAAACTTTGCAGGAAGCATTTCAATGATGAGAGTGGAAATGTTGGGAGCAGTTCTTCTGTGTAGCCTTCAATAGGAGTACGGTTATCAATATTTTGGCTTGAATTTCGTTTATTCTTACAAGTTATGCAAGGGAAAAATGCCATTAATGTGAAGCTTATGAACCATAGTAGTAATTCCAGTACTAGTGGGGTATGATGAATGTCTAAGGTGGTATAATATCCACAACTCTTTCATGTTCAAAATATGTATCATTGCTTCATGTAATTGGTAAGTTGAAAAGATAGCTACCTGTTAAGTTTGAAACGTAACTGCACAAGTATACAGGATGGTTCTTATCATGCCTCCAAACGATCTGTTCGTGTTTCTTAGGGTTAGGCCTGCATAAGAACATAAGGATGAAGTGACATAATTGATTTGGAATGAAAGTTCTCCCAACCCAACCCCAGACCAGGTTCTGAAACAGTTATTAGGAAATCAATTTGCTGATTTCTACCTCCTGCCCCGGTCCTCCTTTTTTTTTTTTTTTTTTTTTAATAAAATATTTCTTTAAGTTTGAATTTTGGTCAAGGTCTGAGACTGCTATGAGCTATAAGCTTTAGGATCTATAATTTTTTTATTTCACACCATAATCATATAATCAATGCAGTGCTTTAGGCTTTCATGTTATAGAACCTTATTAGTATTATTATTATTATTATTTTATGTATCTTCTGGTATACTTTGGCGCATGCTAATGATGTAAAAGTGTAGTAGTCATCTATTTCTTTCAACCGTACATGATAGCAACATATGATTCATATAGTTAACCTCACGTGGTGAGTGAAAAGCTTAGTTGCTATTCTTAGTTGTTGCATGATCTCGTTAAAGGCATCTGTTGTACAAGTTACCTGTAGCTTCCTGTAGTGCTTTCCTTGCTTGTTTTCTTCTGCAGGATGTACACTGAAGTTTTTAAATGCCACTTCATATCCTTCCCAGAGAGGCCACACCCCCTCCTCTCCATTTTGGCTCAAGGCCAGAATTTGCTCTGGTAAAGCTTCTACAAAAATTCCTGATCTTGCCTTCCGAAAATCATCTTTAATGCATCTCTGCTTGTAGTGAAAGTAGCTTCCAGTATTCCAACACTGAAAGCCCAAAGAAATGATTCACCTCCTGCACCAAAGAATGACTTAGGGCTATGTTACTCGGACTCGGGTACGGGTGTGGGTGCGGGTCTAAGTGTTGGGTTTGTCAATGTCGTCAAATTAAGATACGGGGATCTCAAAAAAGTGTCGGATACGGGTACGGGGATCCAGCTTATAAGTATATAAGTATAGGGATAGTTTTGAACAAATAAGATTAGGGATAGTTCTGTGTTTGATAAAATTAGGGATAGTTTTGATAAGATCAGCCACCACTTCCTTCCCTCATCTCTTCCTCTTATTTTGCATACAGATTCCTTTCTATATTACTCTATCCTTCTCAAGGAGTCCACCTCTTACCTTCTCTACTAGCTAGAATTCTCCCCTAAATCATTCTCTTTCAATCCTTCTCATCACCGCCTCTCATGCCATCGGTGAAACAGTCTTTTTCTTCTTCTGAATCTGTTCATCATCAGTCAAAGGGTCCAAAAATTCAGACACGGGTATGCCACAATTTTTGGCGAGTCCGAGTAACATAGACTTAGGGCTTCACCCCGATTGAAAAAGCTCGGTGATGATAAGCTTCTCAGTATCATCTCTGTTGATGAAATAAGTTGAATTACCCGCAGGAACTCTCCCAACTTCCCCTTTTTGGATATTAAAGCTCTCTCTGAAGTCCTGATGCACCAAACTGATGGTTCCCAGTCCTTGAGCAATGAAGATGTCAGCATCAGCATCCCAATCTCTTGGAAGAACAAAAGGTGAAGGGATCAGCTTCCATAATACCTAATTGATAATTCTCAATCCCTTTAAGAAGCCCTGATCTCACTGTAAATTTCACAAGCTGACAAACTCTTCCATGCTGAGTCTCAATCTTGGTGGTGAAATCCTGTTCCTCAAACACACCCAGTGAACACCCCCCTCCTCCTCTCTGATCTGCTCCTGGAGTCTCTCCTTGCATTGCCTCCGACACACTTTTGATAAGTTGAAGTAGCCTTTTCAAATCCTCTGTACAGTTGTTTCATCCTTCCAAGCTGCATTTAACTTTGATTAAGTTAGAGTAGTTCTAAGCTGGTTTTTTGTCATGTTTATCTGGATGGAATTTGCAAATGTTCGTCCAGGCTGCGGGAGAAAAGGAAAATTAACCTTTTTGATTTTCAGTATTGGAATCTGAACGCATGCCAAAACTTTTGCGACTCGAGCAGATCTTTGTGATTGTGATGTACAAATGAGTAACTAAAGGTGGCACAGTTGCTCAGTTCCCGTCTTAATCATGCATATTGCATAACGTATTCTTTTTAGAGTTTGTTTTCGTTTCCTTCTCTTCTGACCCATTTTGGAGGCCTAAGTTCTATGATTATTTGTCATGCATTTTTCCTTGGAATAGGCTTTTGGGCAAAAAAATGATATACAATTCATATTTCATTATCAGTTCTGAAATGTTTTGCTTTCCTCTGATATACTAGCTAAAAAGGTTCTGCAATGAAACTAACTACTCGATGGAAAATGCAGGAGGTAATGGTTGGTCAGTGGACAATGGACATCAAACATCAACAAATGCAATACTACATTAAAGGGCCATCAATTTACAGGTAATTTGTTGTGTGCCATTAAAAGAATTTTTTTTAATACACAAGTTACATTAGGTTGTAGGAATAGAGTTGGAATATTTGTATCTTCTTTAAAATTTTAGTGGCATATGCATCTTGCATTTTTGTATACACTGTACACCCGTTCTTCATGCATTACAAACAATCGTCAGCAGATTCCATTCATTTCCTCTTTATAATTGTCTTTCCCTTACCGTTTCTCTTCACTTTGCAGTCTTTGATTCCATCGAACCTTAAAAGAAAGAAACAGAAATGATGTCCAAATCCAGCTTTCTCTGTCTGATACTCCCTGCTGAGGCACTGTTGGCTTTGGCTGTTATCAATAGAACCTCAGGTCGACCAATGCAAGCATGAACACAAAGCACTTGACAATGAAGGAATGGAAGGTTGCGTCAAACTGTGTGAAAAGTGCGGCAGTCATGGTCCAGCTAGCGGCCCCCAGAAGCAGCTTGGATCAGCGTCAGTGGGACGCTTGTGGGAGGTTCCAGGAGAAAGTGTGCCGGAGGCAATGCGAGAAGAGATTCCAGGTGCAGATCAGGGGAGGAGGGTTCCCAGTATGTGTTTGTGGAGCAGGCTTTCACCATGAAGATTGAGACTCAACATGGAAGAATCCTTCACGTTTGAAAGGATCATCGTGAGACTCGACATGGAAGAATCCTTCACGTTTGAAAGGATCATCGTTTAGGGATTGAGGACTATCGTTTAGGGCTATGGGAGCTGAGCCCTTCACGTTTGATCTTCCAAGGCCTGGTAACCATCAGTAATGGGAAGGTGTTAAGAGTACCTGCGGGTACTACAAGCTATTTCATCTACAGAGATGATACTGAGAACCTCATCATCGCTGAGCTTCTTCAACTTTTTGATATACGAAGGAATTTATTTGTTCATCCACTTATCTTAACATATTTGATCTTATACTATATATATCCGTATGTGGATAAGATTATCTCTTGGATATTATTTTACATCTTATATATATATATATATATATATATACACTTAAATTATCTTAATTGTTAGAATAATTATTTCAATCAACCTTAAAATTATCATTTTAAAATCAAATTCGGTTTTTTGCAATTTCAATACCCTCCCATTCTGTTTTTTTAGAACAACCGATTAAATAGTTGTGGGATTGAGACCATTTATTAATGACGAAAGACATTGCCTTCAATACCTTTGGATTTAATACACAATAAAGATAACTATTATTCAGAACCGATAATGCCTAACGTCCGTAGCATGTACCCTAATACCCATAATGCCAACCCTAATAAAATAAGGTTAAAAAAATTAATATACTATCACATCATAACATGTACCCTAATACCCATATGCCAACCCTAATGAAATAAGGTTAAAAACATTAATATACTATCAAGAAAAGAGTTTTTTTTGTCTAGATGAATACAGTTTTCTGTATATATATATCTTACTAGTCTTTAATTACTCGTAATTTACATTTAAAAAGTAAAGGTGTATCTTAAAAAAAATGTGAGAAACTAATCATTTTAGATAAGACTATACATTTAAATTCATAAAAATAGACACATATATAATGTTGGAACATTTTAATAAAATGCACTTTTATTGCGCAGCGGGTTTCCTATGCCACCACCCTATTCCAATTCCTGTTCCACCAATAAGATTATGCCACATGTTTAACTCTAACTCTTAATCATTTGCTCACTAACAGTTTTTTAACTTAACTCGATCTTTAGATTTGTACGACTCCGTTAACAAAACTCTTTGCTGTAAAAACAAACCAGAACCACTCCAACACGTTAGAAGGCTTCTCCCATATTAATTCAAAACTTAAGTGTTTGATTTTTCATTGCGGTTTCTATGAAAGAGGGAGTGGACTGGAACACCAGTTGCTCGAAAGGGAAGATATTTCATTCTCAAACCATGCTGCCAAGTTCCGCACAAACAATCGATGAAGATGTTGCCACTGGCGAATTTTCAAGAAATTCCAAAATTTAGCGAGTGAAGAACTCGAAATTCCAGATATTCAATTTTTTCAAAACTTGATCCGGAGAACTTGAACGCCTTATATTCAATCTACGTGGAAAACATCATGAAGATGCGCAATTTCCCAATCCGCCAACACAACAGTGAAAAAAAAAAAAAAAACAAAACAAAAAGGCAGAGAGCTTCCCTGTACATAGGGGAGAGCTAGGAGAGAATATATAATAATTATATACTTGTTCACCTCTACATTACATAATGACATTTTCGATGATAAATTTCTGCTTCACTGCCTTCAAAGGATGTATATATGGTATCAGTCGTGAATTTTTGAATTTCTGTTTGTGTAAATATGTTGGTGGCGTGGACTTCTGTTGAATTGACTAAAGAAGCCTTCTGCGTGATTGAAAGTTAGTTGCTGACTGGTTTTTGATCAGGGAAAGAATTCGACCGACTTTGATTTGCCACCTAATACATTAAGTTCAGAAGGGATCATCATCAAATTAGGTGAGTTAATTGATGTTCTGGACGATTAAGTTGCATAAGCCCATATAAACTGTTTGATTCACTCTTATATTATCAAGCTTTGCTCTTGATGTGTTCGGTGATCAAAAGTTTTTTGGCTTTCCGTTTACGATTTCAGATTTCCTTCGATCACAACTTCGAGTTTGTTTGGTTCTCTTTGCGATAGGGATCTTTTTATATCCTACAATACAATATTATATATATATATATATGAAGTATATGTTTGTTCCTTGTGATAAACAATTACCGTCTCTTTTTCCCTACCCTGTTTTTTTATCAGTTAGTATCTGCTGCCATGGTGTTGCTTGTTGTGAAACCATTATGTGGAAAGCACCAGCTTCTGCTCCCACAAAATTCCTCCATATAAACTAGAACCCCATCTTGTGGTGATTTTGTATTTCTCTTTTGGTAAATTTTTCTGCTGTTTAGCTTTTGAAAATGGGGTTCTACTTTGAAGCAATTCGCCGAGAATTCTACCACAAGCACTGCTCCAACAAGGATTTGATAATTGAGGGAAAAGTCTTGATTGTGAAAGTCCTGATCTTTCTAAAAATTTACCATATGGTACTATTTTGACGGGACGGGAGTTTGTGATTAGATGGTGTTGAGTTAGAGTTATACACGTAGAAGGATTTTACTGGATGGAATAGGTAGATGGAGTAGGAAACCCGCTGCGCTTTTATTGACCAAATTGCAACTTTAATTTTTGTGTTAAAAATTCAGTTACAAGTTTGATGAGTTACAAAAATGATTTGAGTAATAATCTTTAGCATTTGTGATAATGCTTAATTTTTGATAACCGAAACTTTGAAAGTAATATGCATTCATTCTTCAGTTTTGATTAATCAAATTTATGAATAAATATTATATTATTATTTTATAATAATTGACAATTGAACCAGTGCATTGATCATATGCGTTTCTCATTTCTTTTGGTAAAAGTTCATCCGTTTTCTTTTCTTATCATTAATTTGGCATTAATATGATTAATAGATTTAAGGTGCAAACGTTTCTTTTCATTTATTGATTCTAAACGTTCGAATTCCGAAAGAATGCTTTGTATATAAAGACGTGCTTTGTGCAAGAAAAGAGCAATTGGTTTTTCTCATATTTCTTGTGTTTCATACAAATCCCTCAAACAAAATATAGCTTTGGCAAGGAGAGAAAGGTGTTAGAAGAGTTAGTTACAATTTCCTAATAATTGTGCAGATTGTTAGGAAAACACAGCGAGTGTGCTGGGTTGTTGTATCCCAGGAGTGACAAGTTTCGATAATTCTGTTGCACTAAAGATAATTCTTTTCAGAATGGCTTGAATCACCTAAAGATAACGACTATGCGCCTCAGCCCTTCCGCATTAGCTTCGCTAACGAATTATGTGTTTTATTTTCTTTGTTTTTTTATGGTTTTGCAGGTCACTTGTGCAAATTGGAACAACATATAATTATTACTTTATCCGCTATTTTATGAAATTGAGTTTAATTGGTTGGGCTCAAAATATATACAGTATTGAATGGGTCCTTGACTTAATTAAGTATCCTGTAAATTGATACGATTGGTAAAGATGAAAAAAAAAAAAAAAAAAAAAAAATACAGCTTCTAACCGCAAAGTGAAAAGTGAAAACAGGAGGAATAGGGAAAGTATGCTAAAGTTTTTAAGATAAACTACAACACTAAAACAAAATCTGAAAACTATAAAAATTCATTTCAGCAATCTAATAAATTGCAGGAAACAAGTTAATTGTAAATTGTAATTGTACTTATCTCGCCTCGTAGCAGATCATCTTTCCCAACATGCAAAAGATAAGTCGTTGTTGCCTCAAACATTAATTTTTCCCAATATTGTAAATCAATACGTGCTCGATCAGCGAATTTCCAGCATTTTAATTGAATGAAATGATGGAGTTGTAATTTCTAAGGTTGAAAATAGGATACAAATTCAACATGTTTAAAAGTGAGATGCTAAAGATACAATCTAAATCACCACCCTTAAAAGAACTCCTAAAAGAGGGTGACAGAAAATCAAGACACATAAAAAGTGACTTGTCATAGCCTACATATATATCTCATCGTTCCCCTTGTAGAGATGGACACGTTCATTAAATTTTAGCAGCTAAATGAAGAAAAAAGAAAGGGTTAAATACCAATAACCCTCATGTGATTTTGAAAATATATCATACCCTCCCGTGATTTGAAAAGCTACCAATAAATCCCTATAGTTTGTTTAAGCTGGCAATAGTTGAATTTTCCGTCAACTTTAACTATAGGAAGGGCATTTTTGTCTTTATGAAGTAAAATAATTTCCCTAATTTGTTTTTCATGTTTCAGCCGCCACATTCATTTCTTCATCGTTCATCCTCACCAAATTCTCTCCAAGCATCTCAATCAAAACAACAACCCAGCCACAATCTCCACGTCTACACCCCACCGTCTCCGTTGTCTCTTCTTGTCCTCTCAACACATCGTCACTGCCGCCTCAAAACATTTTTAATACAATCACCTCCATCTCCATCGTCGCCGAAGCTAAAAAAAAAAAAATTATATGGTGGGTGTTTGACGACGGTTGGAGTCGTGGAAAAGGCAGGGGCACCTCCATCGCCATCATCGTTGGAGGAAGGATAAAGAATAAATTTCTTTTAGATGATGACTGGACGATGGTGGTCTTTCGTCTCCTCCGTCTGTTCGGTTGTAATGTTTTGTGGGTTCGATCTTGTCAATATGTCTTTCAAATTTTGGTGTTTCTATTGTCGTTGCTGTTGGGGCGCTGCCTAATGCCAGTGCTGGGGTTTCTATGGAGTTGGGGTTCTGGTGGTGATAGGTTGACTGTGGTGACGGATTGGCTGTAGTGGTGGTGATGGGTTGGCTGTAATTATGGTGGTGACTGTTATGGTGAACAGTGTTGGTGAGATGGTTTTCTTCCATTAATTTACTGGTGGGTCGGCAGCAGTCGCCGGCGATGATGGTCAGCGGAGGCGGTGGTCAGCTGTCACGGTGGTGTGGAGGTGATGGTGAATTTAGGAAGGAAAAGAATATCACACAAAAGGAAAAAAAAAAAAAAGTATTAAAAAGAAAAGTATTAAGTACAATTTAAGGAAAAGATTATAAAAAAAAAAAGATAAAGATAATAATTGTGATTAATTATAAAAGAGAAATATGAGAATAATAAAAGGAAAGTTATAATAATTAATTATTTATTCATCTAAAGCAAAAAAGGAAAAAGAAAATATAAATATACATCTATGTTATTTGTACTAAGGTTACATATGTCATTTCATAAATTTTCTTTGATAAAATAGTTGACTTCCTTGTTTGAGGGTTATTGGTATTTAACCAAAAAAAAAATGAGGGATAAAATTGGTGTTTATGTAGGATTACCTATTTACACACGATGACAACATTCGATTAAGACATGACTACACATAGGGATGGTCACGGTTCTGATTCAAATCGGAATCGACCCGGAACCGGACCGGCGGTTTCGGACCCCCGGAACCGAACCGGTGGTTTCGGACCCGAAACTGCCTAAAGAGGTTCTGGTTCCACCTTTTAAAGAATCGGGAACCGGCGGTTCTAGAACCGGCCGGGCCGGACAAGGAACTGGCAGTTCCCTACTTAAAGTGCTAAAAATGTATAACACTTATATGTTGAAGGAAGGTTTTGAATTCATGCCCTCAACTTTACAATGAAACTTAAGAAGAGCTAAATAACCACTCCAGCTATTTTTTCATTTGTTATATTTTTTTTATTATTAATATTATAATATATGTTTATTTTTTTTTATAAAATACTTAATTATATAATATAATTATTTTATACTACATATATTATAATAATATATAAACTCGTGGTATAATTTACATCAAGTATATTATTAATATAAATAATTATTAAATTAAATTAAAGTATATACAAATATAAACTAATTATTTAATTAAAATTACTTCAATTTAAACGGAATCGAAACCGTGATAGAACCGGAACCAGTACCGGTGGTTCCGGAACCGTCTTGGAACCGTTCCCCCAAGGTTAAGGTTCCGGTTCCACGGCGATTCTGGAACCATAACCGGCGGTTCCGGAATCATGGTCATGTCTAACTACACACATGTATAATGTTTAATTAAGTTCTATTTATTTTTGCGACAAAACTCAAATAAATTGACATGACAACATATTGAAATAATCCTGTTTTATTTATGACAACATATACTGAATTTAAAATGCGGTCTCCTGAATTGTTCCCTTACTCTAAAACGAAAGAGTTCCTAAATCCAATGCACGTACAATATCATAATTAGGGGAAATACTACGTTATACCATTCATTCATCGGATAATGGTTTATGATATATTACTAGTGTCATGATTTATGATTTATCACTTATGTCATTGCTAATGTGATTGGATAGTCCATTATCACTGAATAAATCGTCCCGTGAAGGGAATATAGTCTTGCTCCATAATTAGATACTGACGGTATGAAAATAAAATTTTGATAATGATAGACATCTCAACTATCACAACTTTTTCATAACTTATGTGACATATACCAATTATGTGATATTAATAATTATTTTATAAAAATATAATTAATGAATGCATTCAACATAAATTGCTATGAAAAAATGGTGATAAATTAATTGAGATATCTATTATTAGTTGTCCAATACTATATGTGTATGTCTTATGATAACCAACTTGATAACAGATAATCTTATATATATGTGTGTGTGTACAGTCCCTTTATATAATTTGAGGGAATGGTTCTTCAAATTAATGACTTAAAATTTGAAGAACCATTCCCCTAAAATAAAGAGAGGGACTGTAGAATATATATATAGATATATATATATATATATATATATATATCACGGGAAAATCGCAGTTTTGATCGCTCAATTATACCCTCGTTACACTTTCAGTCCCTTAATTATTGAAACTCACACTTTCAATCCCCTAAATATCATTTTTTTGCCATTTTGGTCCCTCTTACCAGCAAGCTTATAGGTTACCGATCATTTGGGGTCAAAATGAAAAACTTATAAAATATTTGGGCCAAATCATAATAACTAAAAACTTTTAAAAAATTAAACAAAAATAGCTCTTGATTTCTAACTTTGATTCTCCTATCATTTTCTGAGCAAGCCATAGGAAGCGAAGAAGATTGGTTCCAATTTGAACTCAAAATACTGCACCACTAAGTTGACTCGATTGGGGAATTTCTGGACTGTATTTGGTCCACTGTTGGGTTCGCCAAAGCTGACGTCGGTGGTGTTGCTTGCTGCCGACGAGCTCCCCTGCCTCCTGCCCTTCTTTAGTGGCTAGCACAGGACTTTAGTTGGCCAGTTGGTTCGGTTCCAGTTTTGCCTCCTCCTTCTTCTTCCTCTTCTTCTTTACGGGGTTTTGTTTTATTATTATTATTTTTTTAAATCCCTGTTGTTTGCTCTGTTTTGTTCAGTCTCAACAAGGCAACAATGATCCTAGAAATTGACCCAACAAATACGTAAATACAAAGAATGGTTCATAAATCATTTTAAGATTAGTGTCTTTTTCTAATATTCCTAATCCTCTTTGGATATCTACCAATCCACAATTAGATTCTTCATTCTTAGTATACATCACACCACACAAAAAACACACAGAAAATTGATGACCATCACAATCAATTTGTTCCCTCCATCCTTTTTCCTCTTACTGATTCATAATTAACTTGCAAACTCAGAAAAAATTTGAGTAATTTCCTCACTAATAGCACGATTCCGGCATGTTCTTCACCATCTCCATGAGCTCCCTTTGTCCTCTGGCTATGGCTTGCGTTCTCGACGTCGGAGACAGAGTCCGATAGTTTTCGGGATCTCAGGGTGGGCTGCTGCTCTGCCACAGCGGTTGAGAATGAACCCCTAATTCATCCCTGGAGCTCCGCGGCGGCCGGAATTCAACTCCTTCGCCGTTCAAATTCCATCGATTCTGATAATTTTCAGCTATCGTTCTTCCAAAACTCCCCGATTTCCAATTGGCCCTCTGATTATTATTCATGGATTTGAAGGGATCAAATATGGGATTGTGATCAGGTTCTTCAGATTCAGTTCTTGGTTGGAGCATGGTTTAATTTTCTTGAAGAAAGGAAGGAATTAGGAGAAAATGGAATGGAAATTTGTAGTTGCAGTCATGAATGTCTTCTTTACGGGTTTGATAAGCTAAACTAGTAGTTTTGCATTTTTTTTTTTGTGCAGAAAAAGTATATTTGAATTATTATGATTTGGCCTAAAACTTTTATAAAATTTTCAGTTGGGTCCAAATTACCATTGACTTTGTCCGTCAAACGGTCGCTTGCCGGTAAGAGGGAACAAAATGGCGAAAGAGTGATGGGTAGGGGACTGAAAGTGCGAGTTTCAATAATTAAGGGACTGTAAAACGAGGGTGTAATTGAGGGACCGAAACTTTCTCTATATATCACCCTTCAAATTAAACTTTTGACCTATACATTGAACACCTAGTTTAATTCCACATTTTTTTTCGAGTAGGCCAACAAAGGATTTTGGTCCACTCAAACTATTGCAGATTAGGATTTAGGATCCATTAATTTAAGCACCTTGACCCTAAAATGAAGCAAAGAAAAAAAGGAAAAAACTCCTATATAAGGAGAACATGGGGAAGAATTTGGGGTTTTAAATTAATTAATGATGGTGAAATAATACAAACGATATTGATGATCGAAATTCAGTGCATACATTTGAAATGGAATAATTGTGATTTAAAGAAAAAAAAAGTTAAAATCATTAAAAATTAATTTTAGGCAATTATTAGGAATTCTAAATTTTATGTACCATATTATAATTTAAAATTTCAGTACACTGTAGTATGTATTTTTCGGAATTATTTAATAAAGGACCCGAAATACTATTCACAGGACACTTTTCAAATTTTTTGAGGCGAAATTACTGAATTGTTCTTAGCTAATCTTCCTTCTTCCTGCACTCCTTCAAGCTAATCGACGAAATCGGCACAAATAGACGGAAATTGGCACAATTGAAGAAGACAGAGAAAGATAAGGAAAAAAAAAACGGAAATTGGGTTCTGCAAACAGAAAGTTCTGCAATTTCCGGTTGCAGGAATGTATAAACTTAAAAAATAATAAATAATAAAAAAAAAAACCTTCGCCGTCCTGTGGCAAAGGTTCTGGAACCCTCGCCGGCCAGCCCCTGGCAAAGGTCGCCAGAGGCTAGCAAAGGTCTCCTGCCATTGTTGCCGGCAAGGAGGTTTTCTTCTCTCCGACAACAATGGTGGATTTTTTTTAAAAAATAAATAATAAAAGTAAGAAATATTTTGTAAGAGGTGAGGGTATTTATGTATTTTCAGTAGAAAAGTGTTTAGTAAAAAGTGTCCTGCAAATAACATGTCCCTTTCCAGAAAACAAAAAACACAACTGCTCACATGGTAATTATTAATTAGTCAAGTACTCGGTCAAGCTAAAGGGGTCAATCTCATCGAACCGAAAAAATAAAAAAAGGATGATGCCATAATCATATTAATTATAAACATAAATTATACATATACTCCATATAAAATATAATGTGAGACTATAGTCACTTCAAAGGAACCGTCCAACCCCTTGAATTCAATCCTTAAATGGAATATAATTTTCCCCTGAAACATATATATGCAAGTTTTGAAAGTCCTAACCTACAATCTAGGGTAGAAATTAGTATTTTATACTAATTAATTAATTTTTTTGAGTATTTTATAATTTTTAATTATAATATGTAGTTTAGATTTAGACTTTAAATTTTTAGAAATTAGAATTTAAAATTGATATTAAGTACAGTGAACCTCATTGCTCACTTTTAAAGTTTAATAATATTATGTTAAAAATATATATTTAACAAAAGAATGCATATTGAACAAAACTAACTTTGTTATGGTTGGTCATCATAGAAGATTCAGAATCTTCTTTGGATCTGGGGTTGATGGGTTTAAATCCCTTCATGCCTATATTTTTGTAAGAGAACAAGGAATGCATATCTAATTTTAAAAAATGCCAAAGACATTCACAAATTCGGTTCTTAAGGGTCAGCCCTGGGTTTCAATGGCTTTTCGAACTCAGACTATTTAATAAAACCGGCCCGGAGAACCGTTTCTTCTATAAAACCGATCCTCCTGGTATGTTCGAGTCTGACAACATTACTTATACATGTGATTGGAGCAAAAACACATACAAATTTTAAAACTCTAAAATTATCATGTTTACCTAATTAATATTGTAATTTTTTCACATCATCAAGAAAGTGTTACACGAACTTGTCTCTTTTATTAATGAAAATTTTATCTGGTCTTAATTTATTGCTACATGGATGAAATTGAAACTTTATTTATTTTTACCATTAATAAAATGACATTATAAAATGAAATTTTTTTAGAACAAAAATATTGAGCTTGTACAATTTTGTAAAGGATGGAAGGAGTAATATTTTTTACATAAGTTTCTTCTAATTACTCCAAACATGTATATAAAAGCCATAACTAGTAAAAATAAAATCCAAATTGTTATCTACAGACAAATCCTCAAGTTTTCCTTTCTAAAGCATAGGCAAATTAAATTGAAAATAACCCTTCTTTTTAAGGATCCATAGGGAATACAACTCACATTGAGGCATCTAAATACAATCCACGTTTAACCACTAACCAGTCTCCTAATATATTTGGCGCACGCATATCACACATCATACACCACCATCGGTACTTAAAAATTCACCCATAAATGCAATTCAAACTCTTGACTATAGTTTGTTTATAAAGTGTTTTATTATTTGAGTTAAGGATGATTTGCAAGAATAGTCATTTGGTTTTTATTAGCTGTTTAATCAATTCACGGCTAGTTCGTCTCCAAAATATTGCATAGAAGACTATTATAACTTTTTTCTTTCACAAAAACTAGAATTATAGTAAGACGGTAATGTTCTTGTACCCCCGAGTCTTGATTGGAGTTAATGAAGGGTCAATATGCCCCCAACCACTTAATCGTAAATAATCTCTGCAATTATAGTACTACACATTCTTTTCACTGAAAATAAATGGTCTATATTCTTTCAATTTTCTTTAGTCCAATAAACCTCAAAATAGACCCAACTGACACTTTATATCTTAGGGCCATTCATTAACATGTTTTAAATGATGATTTTGAAAGCATGTTTTTTATAAAGAGTTTTTTTTATTGTAAAAAGTGTACATCAATTTTTACTGCTAGCTAGAG
Organism: Leptodermis oblonga; assembly: GCA_016801395.1. NCBI lineage: Eukaryota > Viridiplantae > Streptophyta > Magnoliopsida > Gentianales > Rubiaceae > Leptodermis > Leptodermis oblonga. The sequence goes on along the minus strand of CM028754.1, from coordinate 13,202,083 downwards.
CATGTTGCGTCATATTTTCCTTTAGCTACGTGAAGGTCATGGAACTGGAATATATATATATACCACTCCGGATCATTTAGAAGGCATGTTAAATATTTTTTGTTTTCTCACCTAACATCCTTCTTCTATTTATCCCTATTTTATTCTCCTCTCTCCCTAATTTTTTCTCCTTCTTCTTCCCTTTGTTTCCTCCCCTTTACAAACTCTCTTCTGTTTATGATTTTGCCATTTATCAGGAGTTATCCCTGACAATGTGGCGAACTATTTGATATGAACACACTTCGTGTTCTGGGGAGAATAGAGATTTAGGGAGGAGAACAGATTTAAGAGAAAGCAAATGGATTAATATTATTCATCGATGCCTTCTACATCAGCACAAAGGCCTATTTATAACATGCAAACTGAACTAATTCAGAAACTAAAAAGGAAAAAAATCTCCTAAAGATCAGCAGCTTAATCTACTGCCACTACTACAGAATTTGGTTTTAACACTAGTTTTTTAGGGCCTTTAACACCTATTTTTTGAATTTTTGAAAAACTATGATAGCTCTAGATGTTAAAAGTTAATAACAGGTGTTAAAAGTCACTAAGAAACAACACCTATTTTAGAATAGGTTTTAAAAGTGAAAAAATAAAACCTCTTTTGGAATAGGTGTTAAAAATAGTAATGAAACCTGTTTTTTGATTTTTCGAACAGGTATAAAAACCAAAGGTGTTAAAAGTATGAACATTCAAACCCAGTTATAAAACAGGTGTGGAAAACACAATTAAATCCGGTCTAAAAATTATTAAGTTAAAAATTCAATTTTTTAAAACCTATTACTTTACCGGCTTTAAAACCAGTTTTTAGCTATAAGAGGTCTTACAAATAGAACTTTTAAAACTGATTTTGACTAAAAACAGGTGTTAAAAATCTTAATTTTTTATTAAAAAAATTAATATAATTTTAAATTGCCACATTCAGTTTAGAATCTTTAGATTTCACTTGAATAAAAAGAATCATAACTCACTTACATAAATCAATTGTCTATAAAAAAAATATATCATATGTTCAAACAAAAGTATCATGTTCAAACACCTAAAACAAATAACCATTAAGCTAAGACTTATTTTAAACGCGCAACATTAAACAATAGCATTGATAGCACTTGCAATCCTTGGCCAAAGATTAGCGTGCTCCTTTCCAATTGGACCAGGGATGATAGATCCTACACGGAAATAACAAATCAAGAGAATAAGATCTAGATGACAAATACTAGATTGCGACATGCATGGAAATGCAGAAAGCATGTACCTAATGATGAAGAGTTGAAATTGAAAAACTGGAAGTGTAATGAAGTAAACCATTAAGCTAGGGCTGCTTTTAAAAAAATGATTCTGATCACCGCCCACGGGATTTGGAAGGATAATTTTTTCTTGAACCGTTGGTGCTTCAACTTTCCACAAACACTCTCTTCTTCCTCTAGATTTAATTACACCAAGAGCTTGCAACATTCACATCTTTCGTCCTTCACAGCTTCCAACTGAATATATGATGTAGGCAAGTGAGAAAGAATAACAAGAGAAACAAATACAGTGCACACATGACAGGGACACACAGACCCAGTTGGTTCTTGAACACGCACTACTACAAAACGGAGCTTTAATGGCGGTTATAAAGGGTTTTTAACGGCGGTGTTTAGCATTTTTGAACCGCCATCTATCTGGCAGCCGTTGTAAGTTAGCGGACTTTCTACTGCGGGTTTGACCCGCCGTGGAAAGTGTGAGGTTTCCACGGCGGTTCAACCTTGAACCGCCGTGGACAGTGTAAGGTTTCCACGGCGGTTCAAGGTTGCACCGCCGTGGAAAGTGTAAGGTTTCCACGGCGGTTCAAGGTTGAACCGCCGTGGAAAGGGTAAGATTTCCACGGCGGTTCAAGTTTGAACCGCCGTGGAAAGTGTAAGGTTTCCACGGCGGTTCAAGTAGGAACCGCCGTGGAAAGTGTAAGTTTCCACGGCGGTTCAAGTTTAAACCGCCGTGGAAAGTGTAAAGTTTCCACGGCGGTTCAAGGTTGAACCGCCGTGGAAACCTTACACTTTCCACGGCGGTTCAAACTTGAACCGCCGTGGAAAATGGCTACTTTTTATTACAAATATCACGAATATACAAATATCACCAATATACAAATTTATTACAAATATCACCAATATACAAATTGAATTCGCTTTGATAACACAGCATATCCAAAAAATATTTGTACAACTCTAATATGAACAAGTTTAATTAGTATCCTTCTACTACTACGGATGCTCCAAAATATATCTAGCGCATATTTTTCGCACTGCATCTATATCCACATTGCTTAATGGAGTGCGGTCGATCTTGAAGTGCTGCAACAGAGTTTTTTGAAATTAAAAACTACCCGAGTAAGCAAAATGAAATACAGTCAATTAAGTAAGTAATGAGAAATATATATATTTACCTTTTCAAGTGCAAATGTGGATGATTTCATTGCTATTTGGTACATGTAGTGCATTACATAGTACCCACACTCCCAATTATCCGTTTGCTTTTTATGCTAATGAATTAATATATACGAGTTAGAAGATCATACAATAAATTGTATATATACAAACACAACTGTGAGTAAAAAATTTCTACGAATATTCATAACTAAACTCGTATTAATCTAATTAATTAAATAACTAGGACTCACTAATTTCTACTGATCGAAAAGGCAATTTGCATGCTTATATTAACTAACCTACAGTACTGGACTCACAGATTATTGCATGCATAATTAATCAAATATAATACCTCAATAAATAACTTGACTAACTAATAAATTAATTGACTATCACTATACTAACTTAATTAGGCTACTAGACTCACGGATTTAATTGAAACAACTAACACTACTAATTGCTTAGGCTACTAGAGCCACGGATGTAATTAAATAAATTATAAGAACCAATTTCATTTACCTTAACTACTATCCACGAAGGTGGCATATGCACATTTTTGGGCAATCCCAAGAAAGCTTGATAGTTAAACATCACCCTATAAAAATGAAATCGGCACGAAAATAATTAGCAATATATGGATATATATGCATTCTAACAGTTGTTAATATAGATAACTCACTCGTCCATAAGCTCCATCGCCTCATCCTTCTGTGGATTTTGTAAAGAATCAAACCAGTATACAACCTTATCTACTGGTCTAATGGCCATTAGCATCCAATGTTCACTGCCAACAAAAAATTTAATGGCGTACGTCAGATCTTTATAGCAGTGTTTCTTAAATATTAGATAACCGCTTACAGCTGTGTCACTTACCCCTGAAGATAAGGCACCATATACATTTCTTTATTCCTATCCTTCAAGATTCGCGCAATGTAGTTCACCCTATCTTCAAGCGTATTTTGTCTGGGTGTGACATGATCAGCCGAAAGGAAACCTATCCCCTTTCTCCCATTCCTTTCAGCTAACTCATGTAAAGCTCTAAAGAATTTACAAGAAGGGCTTCATTGGTTAGCCTATGCATATAGAATGCATAATATATAACATAAATAATCAGAAATAGGTTATTTAAGTAAGTGGAAACTCACTGGGTGAACAACTGCATCAAACTGTTTGAGACCTGGCTTTCTCTGATCAATAACTCTTTGACATCCCCTCGATCCATGAAATTAGGCTGCTCCAAACCTATGACTTCTTTTGTCATTTGAAAGTAGAAGCCATCGAAGCCCGACTCATTATCCCATCGGAGCTGTAACTCTTGCAATGGATCAGATGTCGATGAGGTTGACTCCTCAGTCGGAACCGTCGCCGAAGGAGATGTCTTGTCATCCATAGCACTCATCCGGCCTTTTTTCTTTTGGGCACTTTTATCAACCTAACATCATTTGAAATAACATTAAATATACAAAACGGTATTAAGTAATACACAAATTAAAAATGAAAGAATATACCTTTGTTACCGGAGTCGGCTGAATAATTTCAATCAACTCTTTAGGCCATTCCACGAAAAAGGACTTGGCCATTCCCACTGTCGCAGCCTCTTCCTCAGGAAATGGTAGCGGGGCACAGTCATCATAGGAAATTTTAATTGTGACCCTCGCGCAACCTTTCCTAACGGCGCGCCCGTGGTGCTTGCTTTGCTTATAAATATTGCCCTTTGCCACAAGCTTACGCCGCGTTTGCGAATCCTCAAGGATGAAAAGATGGCATTCACACCCGTCCTAAGATAATAGGCAAGCGAATGAACATTAGTCAACTAGTAAGTCTAACTTAACAAAGCACTGTAATAATGAAAAAAAAAATTTGAAGTATTAAAAGAAGCCGTCTAATTTTATTTACCTTGTATTCGCCTAAAGCACTGCCGTCAGAGGCTGTGATCGGGTCCACAGGTGCAACATTTATCATCTCCAAATCGGGCAACCTTGTAGGTACCAGAGGAGAAACAGGGCTCACAGGGGATACAGGGACTGCTCCGGAGGTCCCTGGGTGCAAGCTCTCATCCGGGGCATTATTGAGGACGGTGGCTTTTACTGTATCATAATCGGTTCCCAGCTTACCACATAAAAAACCCATCATCATCTTCAAATGTGTCTGACATTCATCTAGTTGGGCAGTGGTTTTCTGAAGCTGTCGCCATTACCAGGGATGTTCAAGAGCGTACCTAAGAGGCTTTCGCAAATATTTTTCTCAATATGCATAACATCGAGACAATGTCTGACATCCAAGTTCTCCCAGTATGGAAGTTCAAAAAATATGGATTTTTTCTTCCAACAACCTGTATCATTGTTGCTGGACTCCGAAGTTTTACCAAACTCAACATTAATGTCCGTCACACGAGCTTTCACCTCTGGCCCGCTCAAGGGTTCTGGAGCTTTTCTGAACTCTTGGAATCCATTGAATGCTCTTTTCATACGGCGATACGGATGAGTCTCGGGAAGAAATCTGCGATGCCCAAGGTATACTGTCTTCCTCCCATGTGCAAGTTGACAAAAATCTGTACTCTCCTCACATATTGGACATGCTTTATGCCCTTTAACAGAGTACCCAGACAAGTTTCCATAAGCAGGAAAATCATTAATGGTACAGAACAACATGGCACGTAATGTGAACATTTCTTCACGGTAGGCATCAAACACAGGTGCGCCTTCATCCCATAACTTTTTCAAGTCTTCAATAAGAGGAGCAAGATACACATCGATGTCATTTCCTGGTTGCCGTGGGCCTGAAATCATTAGAGACATAAGTATGTACTTGCGCTTCATACACAAGTAAGGCGGCAAATTGTAAATAACCAACATCACCGGCCATGAGCTATGTGTGCTACTCAGACTGCCAAACAGGTTCATTCCATCAGTACACAGACCAAGCCTCAAATTTCTTGCTTCTCCCCCGAAAGAAGGATACATTGAATCAATCTTTTTCCACTGATCTGAGTCTGATGTATGCATTATCACCTTGTCATCATCACTGGGAATACACCGATCTGAATGCCATGTCAATAGTTGTGCATCTTTTTCATTAGCGAACAACCGTTTAAATCTCGGTATTATAGGAAGATACCACAGAACCTTAGCCGGCGACCCCTTCTTTTGCGCATCAGAACTGTCTTCAACAGCATCACACAGCTGCTTGTTTTTGTATCGGGGAGTGTTACACTTAGGACACCGCAATAAATCCTTATACTCATTCCTGTAGAGGACGCAATCATTTGGGCAAGCGTGGATCTTCTTATACTCCATACCCATTGGACACAACATTTTTTTCGCCTCGTAAATTCGATCTGGAAGTTCATTATCTTCTGGGAGCATATCTTTCAATACCCTCAATAAGGCTGTAAAACTAGTATCTGACCACCCATTTGCCGCTTTCAAACTAAACAACTTCAAAACACTAGACAATCGTGTATATTTACTGCAACCCTTGTATAGAGGCTTCTCATTGTCACCCAAAATCGAAGCAAGAACTTCCGGTTTATCAGCAAAATCCTCGGCGACATCCTCAATCATGGCATCTAATCGATCTCTAGTAATCGCATCATCTCCTTTTGCATGAGATTTTCTTTGCTCAGGTAAACCATCAATACTTTCACCATGCCAAATCCACAGTTTATAAGAAGGATCAAACCCGTGCCGATATAAATGGAATCTTATTGTATCTGAGTTATCAAACCGCGCCCCATTTTTACAAGATTTGCACGGACAATGAACGTACTTTGTATTCTTATAAGCGAATTGAATGAAATTCTCAACTTCTCTCGCATAAGAATCGGAGGTCCGATCACCACAGAACAAGATATTTCGATCCATGTGTAACTAAGACCTTGAAATAATTAAAAATACCAAATAATAATTCAACAAACAATGTACAAAGTATCAAGTTGCATGCTTGTCTTAGCACATGTCATAATACTTATGTTAGTCATATATGTGCAAAACTACTATAATACCTCAATGAAAAAAATAATGCAATGACAACACATGCGCAATAGACATAATCGAATGAAGAAGAAACTCTAAGTTTTTCATTCATGCATTTCGTCAAACACATAAAATGCATAAAAAAATAATACACACTCTAAGTAGTGCTAATTATATGAACATCATCCATTAAAAATCAAACACTATAAATCAAATTACATCACCGAAAACTACATAGTATAACTAAATAGGGTTCCACACACTACTAAGGTTCGCCACATACATGGAATATATGCAACTTAATTTTCAGCCATGCAGCTACCATAAATAAAAATAAATGCTATAGGATGACATATCTAAAGTACAAGCATAAGCAATTACTGGAAAATTTTACAAGTTCCTAACCTTTAGGTGGTAAATTTTAGCTCCAAATGACGATTCCTTAGGTTCAAAGTGTAAAACCGTAGTAGAAATTTGGAGACAGACACTCTCGGGCGCGATATGGGAATACACGGTGTTATTTAGGTTTTAATATATATATATATACGGTAATACTACGGCGGTTTAAAAATTAACCGCCGTGGAAAGGGAACTTTCCACGGCGGTTGGAGGGAAACCGCCGGTGGAAAATGACTTTCCACGGCGGTTGTAAGGTAACCGCCGTGGAAAGTCCATACTTTCCACGGCGGTTACCTTACAACCGCCGTGGAAAGTCATTTTCCACCGGCGGTTTCCCTCCAACCGCCGTGGAAAGTTCCCTTTCCACGGCGGTTTGTCCAAACCGCCGTAGAAAGTCCGTTTCTACGGCGGTTCAACCTTGAACCGCCGTAGAAAGTCCGGTTCTACGGCGGTTCATTTTTAGACCGCCGTAGAAAGTCCGCATTCCTTTTATTACTGCGGTTTTCTATTTTCCGCCGTTAATTCGCAGCCGTTAAAGCTCCGTTTTGTAGTAGTGACGCCTAGACCTATAATAAACCTACCCCATTGCCTATACATGTGGTAATTAGTTCCTCCTTCCAAAACCTCAAAGAAAAAGAGAGATTACTTTCCATGAGCTAGAAACATCTGCAATTGCTCTGATCTCAAAGACATGTTCAGTAAACTACTAAATGATGATAGTTAAAACAAGATGTGGAGCTAAGATGTTATCAAGTAAAAAACTAATTAGCATCAAAATCTAGGGGTACATTTGTACTGAATACCTTCAAGTAAAATTATTATCACAAGGGAGCAAGTATTTTCGCAAGATGAATTGAAGATCCCGAAAAATTCTGCAGATTGCAATATTCAAAACCCACGCACCACCAACAAAAACATGAAAGTAATAGTAATTAAAGTGTTGTAATGTCTACAGAGGCTGCTATACAACACACTAGTCAAAAGGTTTAGAAAAAAAAAAAAAAAGTTAACAAAATCTATTTTCCGGGAACAAGTTTAGAAAATAATTTCAAAACCAATTTTAGTAAAACAGGGTTTGAAAAGAAATAAAATCGACATCTGTTTTTTAGGTACAGGTGTCGAAAATAATTTTCAAACCTGTTTTACTAAAACAAGTTTTGCGAAAAAATTAATCGAAATCTCTTTTCCTTGAACAGGTTTAGAAAATAAGTTTAAAACCAATCTCTTTTCCTTGAACAGGTTTAGAAAATAATTTCTAAACATGTTTTACTAAAACAGGTTTTGAAATACCCATCTTCCACACCTGTTTTATATAAAGAGATTTTAATTGAGAGGTGTTAAAACCCTTTTTCTGTAGTTGCATGCATCGGCGAACGCAGAACAAAATATATGGGGGCCGGCAACGTTAGTGGTAAAAAAAATTTTCATAATAGATGAGAAGGGGTGAGTTTAATGCAATTTTTTTTTTCAATATCATTATGAGATACATAACTACTAACGTATCAAAATAACCATAATAATATATGTAAAAGAAATTTTTTTAAAGAAAATCTTTAATCCTAAACAATCAGTACCGGGCAAATAACTGTGTCTTACAATCACTTATCTGTTGAAAACGATGCAAAATTTCATTCTCATTATATACTATGAAACAACAGCAGGGAAAAAAGATTTGGGGCAGAGGGTTTGATTTGTGAATTGGGTTGTAGTGATTAGAAGCAAAAGGGAAAGGGAGGGATTAGAATTAGAATTGGAGAAGGGCTCTAATTTATAAATTGAGTTTTTAAAAATTGACCCCTTACATTTTTTTATTTAAGTAAAACAGCAAAAGGGAAAGGGAGGGATTAGAATTAGAATTGGAGAAGGGCTCTAATTTGTAAATTGAGTTTTTAAAAATTGACCCCTTACATTTTTTTATTTAAGTAAAACGACGTCGTTTTACTTAAAGCTTAAAAAAAATTTGAAGTCTTCTTCTTCACAGTAGCAGCGGGTGCCCTTTGCCCTAGCTTTTAGCAGCGGCAGCGGCGAGGCGGAGCTAAGGGGTAGTATTACTACTACCCTTAGCTCCCGGTGGAAGGAGGGGCGTCGGCACCACCCTCCCCCTGCCGCTGGTTGCATGCAATATTAGCTAAACAGCATAAAATCAAATACTTCTTTATTCTAGCCTAACTGACTTAGACTACTTGTTTTGTGGACTTTGTCAAATACCCCCTCCAGTAATGCAGTAAAATAGATAGAGTCAACATGCATGGATTCCATCTATTCACATAACACTATTCCAAAGTCCAACCTATCATAACTTTGATCATATGTTGAGAGATATGAACAAATTTTCACCTGGTTTTGGCAGATAGAGGTTCAAAGTTCATTATGCCTTCCGTGTTTGTGTCATAACTCCCCACAGAAAAATCTTAAAATTGTGAAATCAGTTGGAGATGAATCTACACTCAAAGAGGAGTTCATGGGCATCTTAATGAAGAGAAAGTTAGTAAGGATTCTTGTTAACACATAGCAGGTACTAAATAGAGGTGTAGTTTTAGTTCATGTATATATAAAAACTGTGAAGGTGTACATTGTACCTTACATAATCATTACCCAATACAAGAAATTCTCTCATTATAATCTATGTTATTTTCTCTCAAGTGTTCTTCATATGTGAGTTAAGTGATCATAAATGATTCATGTTGTTGTTCTTCAATTTCGATTAACTTTTTTTTCACGTGTAAATTATTCCCTGAGCAAATGATTCATGTTGTTGCGGAATTTTTTTGGATTTTGGATCTCGTCCCCATCCCCCGAGGGGTGAAACTTTCAATGGCGGGAATTCATGTCTGACAAGCAATCGACCTCCCCACATCAGCCATCTTCTTCCCTTGGGTTTCTCCTTTCAGACGGAGAAGTCCCGACTTCCTTGGATGCTCCATGAAAAATTGGAACAGCTTCGAGAAGGCCTCCTGGGTGTGCTTGGGGGTGTCGTCCTTGCCAGCCATGTGAACGAACTTGTTGTGAGCGTAGAAACCTTTAAGAAACAAGAAGTTAGTTTAACTGAAAACTTCCCACAGACGCCGCCAATTGATGAGTAAGCACAATGGATAGCTGAGGTCGTCGACTGTCCTCGGCACTCGATCAATATACCTGCAAAATGGCTGGGATTGGGGGGATTGTTTCCCCTAAGAGGCTCCAATGCTTAAGTCAGTAAGCAGTTTATGGGAGTAATAGCATTTAGTATCGTTATGTGTGTGTCTAAATATATATTTACCTTGCTTGGCAAGCTAAGGGAATCTGCGGAGATTTGACCATATTTGATGGCAAGGAAGGGAGAGTCCGAGGAGGACTTTTGTAGATCTTGCCTTGTATAACTCTAGTTTTCATGCGAAAGCATGGGCTTGGGCCAAGGACATAACCTTAGGTGAGCTCGGATTTCCTCTTTTGGACTCCTAACATGAGTACAAGTCCACGCGTGTGAGATATATTGAACCCAAGTGAAATGAGTTGGGTCTCGACCAATCCATATTCCATCACATCTTAATACCAATAGCGTTTAAATTAATAGATTTCCTAATCTACAATGGCTTCAGGGCCTAGTCGACAAAACACATGTGGACATTTATAAATTTAGGTGTTCAATACGTGAAAAGTTTAATTTGAAGGGTTGCCATTATGTACTTTATCTAGATTATCTGTTATTTTAAAAATAAAAAAAAATAATCTGTTATATTGTTTTTTTTTTTTTTTAAAAAAAAGAAAACCGTTGTTGATAAAGCAGACTTTGCAGGCGAGGGTCTTCGGGTCGGATCCGATCTGTCATCTCCAACACCTGTACTAGACAGGGAAGTCCCCGGTTAAGCTCCGATGTCAATATAGTAAAACTAAAGAGAAAATGTAACAAGAAGAGAGACCCCTTGTAATGGTGATGAAGGTGCCTATTTATAGAGGTGAGGGTGCCGGTCATTGCCCACCAGTTCCGGTATAAATAGTCTTCCATTGGTGGACCAACTTGGGCCGGACCGTAAACTTAGTAATTGGGCCTCAGGTTGGGCCGAAGGGCAAACCGAGCACACCAGTTCTAGTTGGTTATGATCATAAGATACATATAGCACAAGTTTACAATATTTCAGAGAGATAAGGGGGAAAAGATCGATTATTTAAAATCCATTTGAATCATTTATAGATAAAACGGGAGAGATAATTGTGATAATTTAAACGGATAATATTTTATTTTCATACCGTCAATGTCTACTCATTGAGGAAGTCTACATTCTCTTCACCAATTCATTCTCGATCTAGAAGTAATGAACTAACAATGACAATTGTAATGTATAATAAGTTATTATCCGATGAATATAAATGAATGATTATGTAAAGGGACTTAATATTTCTCCTAATTATGATACTGTACGTAGGGTTTAGGAACTGTTTGGTTTAGGCTATAGCTAAGAAAATTTATTAATTATCACTTACCAGGAGACTGCATTGTTAACTCAATATTCCCCATGTTCCATTAAAAGAGTCTACTTTAATATATGTTCCAATAAAAGGGTTCACTTTCAAATTTTTTACTCCACAAACCCTTTATTGATATAATTATGCGTAGTTCATAATTAGTATATAATCAAAAAGTAAGGATATGAAAAGAAAAAATAGTGTCAAATTAACTATTTTAGGTATTGTACTTATATCAAAGTGGGCATTTTTAATAGAACGAATGAAGTATATGTTTTCACAAATGAGACAGGATTATTTCAATATGCCGTCATGCCAATTAATTTGAATTTTGTCATAAAAATGAATTAACCACAATCAAATGTCATACATGTGTGTAGTCATGCCTCAATCGAATGTGTTGTCATCATGTGTAAATAGGAAATCCTACATAAATACTAATTTTATCCCTCATTCAACCCATTCCAACTTACTTTTTCTTTTCTTCTTCATTAATTTCAACGAACTTTTCCATCTAAAGGGGAACGATGAGATATATAGGATATGACATGTCACTTTTTACATTTCGTGTTTTTATGTCACCTTCTTTTAGGAATTTTCATAAAGGTGGTGATTCGGATTGTATCTACATAGGTAAGCATATCACTTTTAAACATGTCGAATTCGTATCATATTTTCACCCTCAGAAACTGCAACCCTCATTTCATTCAACGAAAAGGCTGGAAATCTGGCGATCGAGCACGTATTGATTTACAATATTGGGATAAATTAATGTTTGAGGCAACAACGACTTATCTTTTGCATATTGGGCAAGATGATCTGCGCGAGGCGAGATAAGTAAAAAAATACAATTTACAATTAACATGTTTCCTGCAATTTATTAGATTGCTGAAATGAAGTGTTAGAGTTTTCAAAAAAAAATTTAGTGTTGTAGTTTAATTTTTTTAAAATGAAGAAAAAAAATACATGGGAATGGTAAAATACACAAACTCCCTGGTCAAGATTTCATGAATGTATAAAATAAATTCTAAATTTAAGGTGTACAAAATGAGCTTGGGTGTATAGAAATATAGGGTTTATTTTGTAAATTTCCTTTGCTACTTTTTTGAAATATCAGGGTTCATTTTTGTACTTAATTTAATTGAAATCTCAAAACTTATTTTGTACTTTTTGAAATTTCAAAATTTATTCTGTACATTTATCAAACCTCATCGGGGTTTCTTTATTTTGCCTAAGCCTTACTCAACTTTAAATGAGTATATTGACTTCAAATGTGTGCGTTTTTTCTATATAAATATATTCCTCGTGTTTTTTTTGGAGAACAGTGTAAAATTATATCATACTTTCCCTACGTTTTTATTCCTAGTGTTTTTTCACTCTTAGTTCGAAGCTACAGTTTTTTTTTTTACCTATCCTATCAATTTACAGGATACTTAATCAAGTCAAGGACCCATTAAATACGGGCTATATTTTGAACCAACAAATTGAACTGAATTTCATAAAATACAGGATAAATTAATGATTATATATGTGTCTATTTTTATGAAATTAAATAATGTATAATATCTAAAATTATTAGTTTGCCACAATTTTTTCAATATACATTTACTTTTTAAATGTGAATTACGAGTAATTGCAAACTAATAAGGAAGGGTGTATGTATATATATAGAAAAGTGTACTCTTTAATCCAGACAAAAAAATTATTTTTGCAAAAACTCTTTTCATGATAGTATACTAATAAAATAAGGGTTAGCATTATCAGTATCAGGGTGTAACATTAGGCATTATGGGTACCTAATAATAGTTATCTTTATTGTGTATTATAGTGTCGCCATCAAGAATGGTTGGCGATGCTGTCGCCCATAGCATCAATGACAACAACGAGGACCGGTCAACACTCGGAGCTATCTATAAAAGACTTTTGCCGGCTCATGTCCCTCTTCTCCCTGAATTCAATCCATTAGGTGGACACAGTCCAAAACACTACTGCCCATAGTCTAGTTAAATTTGGCAAAATTAACCATGGTCCATATAGACTTCCAATACTGGAGGCAATTTCAGCATGTATTTTACACAATTACCAGTTTATAACTATGCAATAGAAGCTTCATTTCCCCAAATAAAAAATCCTTTTTGTGTATTAAATTGCGATGGTATTGAAAATGCAAAAGAACTAAGAGATAATCTCATCCACTTACGGATATATATATATATATATATATATATATATATTATAAGATCAAATCTGTTAAAATATCATGTCGATGAAAAAATAAATTCCTCTATATATACGAGCATAATCGTATATATGCTCGTGCATATTGAACTAGGGGTGATAACGAGCTGAGACAAGTCGAGATTTGACGTGTTCATTTATTGTTATTTATTTATTAAGCCTAAAATCTTGTTTGTGAACATTCGTGTACGCTCTATCTCACATTAACTCACATAAATTTTTAATATTTAGTTAATTTAATATATTGTATCAACTTACATAAAAATCAAAATAAATTTTAAACTCATATATTAATATCTATGTATATATAAATGTATATAAAGATTCAATTATTTGTATTATTTAAAAATTTAAGGTTGTATATTCTTATTTTATTTATATTATATAGTTAATATTATAATCGAGTATGTTTACGAACATTAGCGAGATCTCAACACATTTTTTGTGTTTGTTTATTATCGAGTCTAAAAATTATATTTGTGATTGTTATTATCAAGCCGAGCTCGAGCTTGTTCGTATTCGTTCGCAGCCTTACTTTGAACCCAATATGTTACTCAAAAAATGGTAATTAGATAAACTTGCTAACAATTAAACTTGTATAAGTACATAAAATTTCTCAAAGAAAATAACTAAGTGGTAAATGGTAAAAAGAAATTAAAAAATGATAATATATAAAAAGATGAAATAATTTTCGCTATAAAAGAAATCCCAGATGGATAGAAATAGCAAAACCTAATATTGATCTTTTTCTTGTCTTCGATCCTTATAGTATCCTTAAATTTAGACAAAAGAGAGAATGACTAACGGTAACACATTTTCGCGACAAACAAAAACAATGAGTCAAAAATCCTAACAAACAACAACTGCATTTGCGATCCATTATCCATTATAAATATGCAAAGTTACAACATAGTGTCGACACAACAATCAATTAAAAATTATTTTGCCCCACCCAAAATACGTATTTACAACTTATTATCTCCCAAGAGGTTAAAAATATATTTGGGACATGAAAATAATTTTTTATAATTACTTTGGACAGTGTACCCTATATGAATGCAATAGTACCCATCTTTTCTAAAATAATTTGGTAAATTACAAACTTATTTTTTTAATTAATACGGGCATAGTACTCCATATAAAACCATTGCACTCTAATACTGAAAATGATTTGGCCTAGTTAAAAACGATGGTAACTGGCCCAAAATCGTTAGAACTAACATTTTTTTTAATAGAACCTCATATACCACCGTTTAATTCACCATCTTCCGATTTTGATTATCACTAGAAATATATTTGGGACAGGAAAACAATTTTGTGTACTTACTTTTGGCATGGTATCCTATATAAAATGCAATTGTATCCTGATTTTGAGCATAACGTACCATAACCAACAATTATTGTATCCCGGCACCTATATATATATATATTCCTTATTGATATTAGTAAATTAAATTAATTTATAATTTATATAGACACTGATCAAGTGTATTTAATTTAGCACTTCCCGATTGTTATAATTGTTCTAAAATAATTAGGAAAATAATAAAAGCAATTTTTTATCTAGTACGAGCACAGTACCATATAAAACCATTGTAACCCTAATACTGAATATGATGTGTCCAATTAAAAACTATTGTGCTCAGCTCAAAATCTTTATTACAGAACCTCATATAAGCTTCAGGCGCTTCTTGTATTACTCGTAACTCCTCATGACGATTATCTATTCCAAAGTTAGAAAACCTCAACACAAGGCAAAACAAATGAGGTGCATCTTTTAAGCAACCATCATGGCCATTTGCTTTATTAAAGAAGCAAGTGCAGTCGCAGTTGCAGGGCATCCACAGCTGAACAACAGGTAATAAATGCTCCTCCCGCACCAGATTCAGCACATTTTCTACATTCACTTGTGACCAGTGGCGGCACCAGGGGGGAGCTGGGAGGTGCTGAAGCACCTCCCAAGCTCCAAAATCCACCATAGTAGTAGCCTGCTTTAATTTTTTCAGCACTGCCCAGCACCCTTCAACTAGCCGAAAAAACCAGTGAGCGGCGGCTGGGTTCTTTTGGCATCTTGGAGGAGGAGGAAAAGAAAAATTAGGGTAAGTGGAACGGCACAAAACCTCATATACCACGTGGTATTTCACCATATACTTGAAACCCACAAAAAATATTTATTTAGAAATTACAAATTTTTTTAATAGAACATCATATACCACGGTTTAATTTACAGTTTTCCTATTTTGACTATCGCCATAAATATATTTGGGATAATAAAATAATTTATTATAATTACGTTGGGCATTGTACCCTATATGAAATGCAATTGTATCCTGCTTTTGTGCATAATATACCCCAACCAACAATTATTGTACCCCTAATATATACAGGAAAAAATTCATATTAGTAAATTAAATTAGTTTGTATACATACCGACTGAGTTTTGTGATATTTAATCTAGCACCATCCCAGGTGATAAATTGTTATAAAATAATTACGAAAAATAAAAATAATAATAATTTTTTTTAATACTGGCGCCATATATAACCATTGTACCCCTATACTTGAAACCCACAAAAAATATTTATTTAGAATTTACAAATTTTTTTAATAGAACCTCATATACCACAGTTTAATTTACAATTTTCCTATTTTGACTATCGCCAGAAATATATTTGGAACAATAAAATAATTTGTTATAATTATTTTGGGCATTGTACCCTATATGAAATGCAATTGTATCCTGCTTTTGTATAATGTAACCCAACCAACAATTATTGTACCCCCAATATATACAGAAAAAATTGACATTAGTAAATTAAATTAGTTTGTTTATACTGATCAAATATTGGGATGTTTAATTTAGCAAATCTCGGGTGTATAATTGTTCTAAAATAATTAGGAAAATAAAAATTGTAATTTCAATTAATACAGGCATACTACGCCATATAAAACCAATGTGCCCCGATATGAAAATGATGTGGCCTAATTAAGAATTATTGTGCAGTGCCCAAAATCCTTATTTAGAACTAATACCTTTTTTAAAAAAAATAGAACCTCCTGTACCATAGTTTAATTCACCATTTCTTAGTTTTGATTATCGCTAGAAATATATTTGGAATAGGAAAAAAATAATTATAATTACTTTTGGCGTTGTATTCTATATGAAATGCAATCATACCCAACCCTTTGTGCATTACCCCAACCTATTTTTGTGTCTCGCCCAATATATATATATATATATAATGAAAAAATTACTATTAGTAAATTAAATTAGCTTGAATATACCAATCATATATATATATATATATATATATATAATGAAAAAATTACTATTAGTAAATTAAATTAGCTTGAATATACCAATCAAGTAGTGGGATGCTTAATTTATCACATCCCAAGTGTTGTAATTTTTCGTAAATAATTAGGAAAATAAAAAATAATAATTTAAATTAATAGGGGCACAATACACCATATAAAACCATTGTACCCCGATACTAAACATGACGTAAATGCCCCAATTAAAAACTATCGTGCCCGACCCAAAATCCATATTTAGAACTTACAATTTTTTTTATAGAACCTCATATTCCTTTGTTTATTTAACATGTCTCGGTTTTGATTATCGGTATAAATATATATTTTTGGGATAAGAAAATATTTTTTTATAATTATTTTGGGCAGTGTAGCCCTATATGAAATGCATTTGTACCCTACTTTTGTGTGTATTGTACTCCTAACCAACAACTATTATATACCGCCCAATATAGGAAAATTTTGATATTACTAAATTAAATTAGTTTATATACACCGATTGAGTATTGTGATGTTTAATTTAACATATCTCGGGTGTTATAATTGTTTAAAATAATTAGAAAAAATTAAAGAACTACAATAACACTAGCAATGACATTAGTAATGCATAATAAATTATTATCCAATGAATATGAATGAATGATTATGTAAAGGTACTTAGTATTTCCCCTAATTATGATACTGTACGTAGGGTTTAGGAAGTGTTTGGTTTAGGGTAAGAGAATAATTAATTATCACTTATCAGGAGACTGTATTGTTAATTCAGTATATGTTTTCATAAATGAGATAGGATTATTTCATATGTTGTCATGCCAATTAATTTGAATTTTGTCAGAAAAATAAATTAACCACAATCAAATGTCATCCATGTGCATAGTCATGCCTCAATTGAATGTTGTCATCATGTGTAAATAGGACATCCTATATAAACACTAATTTTATCCCTTATTCCATCCATTCCAACTCACCTTTTCTTTCCTTCTTCATTTAGCTGCTAAAATTTCAATGAACATGTCCATCTGTACGAGGGGAACGATGAGATATGTAGGCTATGACAAGTCACTTTTTACGTGTCGTGTTTTTATGTCACCCTTTTTTAGGAGTTCTTTAAGGCTGGTGATCGATAACGTATTGATTTACAATATTGGGTAATGTTTGAGGCAGCGACTTGTCTTTTGCATATTGGGCAAGATGATCTGCTACGTACGAGGCAAGATAAGTACAATTACAATTTACAATTAACTTGTTTCTTGCAATTTATTAGATTTCTGAAATTTTGTTTTAGGGCCTGTTTGGTATGTGATTTCAAAACGTGTTTTGAAATCACTTTTGATTTTATAATAGTTTTTCATCATTCCAATAAGCATTTTTACATTTTCAATACACATTTTTACATTCCCACCACACTTTTAATATTATAAAATTAAAAGTGGTTTCAAAACATGACTTGAATCACGATACCAAACAGGCCCTTGAACTGTTATAGTTTATTTTTTAAAATGAAAAAAAAAAAATACTACATGCTTAAGAGTACAGTCAGGTATGGTGCGCACATGGGAAAGATAAAATGCACAAACTCCCTAATCGAGAGATTTCATGAATGTACAAAATAAATTCTAAATTTTAAGGTGTACAAAATGAACTTGAGTGTATAAAAATAGAGGATTTATTTCGTAAATTTCCTTTGCTACTTTTGAAACATAATGGTTCATTTTTTTCGTTATTTGAAACCTTAAAACTTATTTTGTATTTTTTCAAATCTCGAAATTTATTTTGTAGATATATCAAACGTATTCTAGTTTTTTCATCGTGCCTAAACCTTACTCAACTTTGTATAATTTAATTTATTGACTTCAAATGTGTGCGTTTGTCTATATAAATCTATTTCTCGTGTTTTTTCCGAGAGTGGTGTAAAACTCAGCATACTTTCCCAACGTTTTTAACATTCCCAGTGTTTTCACTTTTCAGTTAGAAGTTTTTTTTTTCTTCCTTAACCTATCGTATCAATTTACAGGATACTTAAGTCAAGGACCCATTCAATACGGGATATATTTTGAACCCAACCAATTCAACTGAATTTCATAAAATACGGGATAGATTAATAATTATATGTGTGTATTTTTATGAACTTAAATGTATAGCATTATCTAAAATAATTAGTTTCTCGCCTTTTTTTTTTTTTCTTTTTTAGATATACCTCTACTTTTTAAATGTAAATTATGAGTAATTACAGACTACTAAAGTATATACAGAAATTTGTACTCTTTAATCCAGACAAAAAACATTATTTAAAAATAAAATAAAAAACTCTTTTCTTGATAGTATATTAATTTTTTAAACCTTATTGTATTAGGATGGACATTATGGGTATTAGGGTTTCATGTTAAGTACGTTAGGCATTATGGGTACCTAAAGATAAATCCCGATGGTATTGAATTTTGGCAATTAACTTTTGTCATAGATAAAGGGTCTCAATGCCCCAACCATTAATCAGTTGCTAATCAAAAGGCAAAAAAATATAAATAAAAACGCAATGGTATTGAAACTGAGAATTTGATTTGAAAATGATAATTTTAAGGTCGAATGAAATAATTATTCGAAGAATTAAGATAATTTTAGGATAAATATATAAGATGGAAAATAATATCCAAGTGATAATCTTATCCACATACGGTTATATGTAGTATCAGATCAAATCTATTAAGATATTAAAGTGGATAAACAAATAAATTCCTCTATATATAGGAGCATAATCGTACAGCTTAATTAAACTCAAGTTTTTGCTTCTCTGTACTTTCCTCTCTTCCATTCATTAAGAAGTTGACAAAAGAATTAAGAAAAGAAATGGGTCAAGAAGGTGGTAATATGGCTGCATGGCTCCACGGCGTCAATGATCTCAGAATCGAGCCTTATAAGCTTCGTTCCCTCGGTATGATCTTTATTTTATTTAAATTTAATTTAATTTTCTTAATGTTTTAGTGTTATAATGATGTATTTAATTTTTCGTTTTTGGTTTTTTTTTTAGGTCGTCGCGATGTTAAAGTCACCATGAAGGCTGTCGGAATATGTGGAAGTGACGTCCATTACCTCAAGGTAAAATTAATTCTGACTGCCTTTAATTCAGTTTTTTAAAAGAAAAAAATACTAAATTTGAGGAAATGTAATTTTTCAGACTGGGAGTTGTGGACACTATGTTGTGAAAGAACCCATGGTGATTGGCCACGAGTGTGCCGGAATCATTGACGAGGTTGGATCGGAGGTTACCCATGTGGCACCAGGTGATCGTGTGGCTCTCGAGCCCGGTACGGGTTGTTGGCGATGCGATCGCTGCAAGGAAGGCCGCTATAACCTTTGCCCCGAAATGAAGTTTTTCGCTACTCCTCCCATCCACGGGTCCCTCGCAAATCAGGTTATACACCCTTCATTCAACAACCAAATAAGCATAGCTGGAGTTAGTGCAAATCCAAATCTATTATTATTATTATTATTATTATTTTTTTTTTTTTTAAAATTTCCCTCTTTTGTAGATTGTTCATCCGGCGGAGTTGTGTTTCAAGTTGCCCGATAACATGAGTTTGGAGGAAGGTGCGATGTGTGAGCCATTGAGCGTCGGCGTTTATGCTTGCCGCCGTGCTGAAGTTGGCCCTGAAACGAAAGTTTTAGTTCTGGGAGCCGGACCAATCGGACTGGTTTCGTTGCTGTCCGCCCGAGCATTTGGTGCACCAAAAGTTGTGGTTGTCGATGTGGATGATTACCGTCTCTCCATTGCTAAAAAGCTCGGAGCATTTGAAACAGTAAAAGTTTCAACCAAAATTGAGGTACAAATAATTTTATTTCATAATTTTGCAAATTAATGAGGCTTAATTACTAATTTTAACCATGTGTACGTATGTATTAACATCGTTGTATGTATTTGAATAGGATGTTGAGAAAGAAGTTGCCATGATCCAGAAAGCTATGAGAGGCGACATTGACGTGACTTTGGACTGTGTCGGTTTCAACAAGACTATGACAACAGCTCTGACCGCCACCCGAAACGGTGGCAAGGTTTGCTTGGTCGGGATGGGGCACTGCGACATGACGGTTCCCTTGACCCCGGCGGCCTCCCGGGAGGTGGATATTCTAGGGATTTTCCGGTACAAGAACACATGGCCTCAGTGCATTGAGTTCATCAGCAGCGGAAAAATTGACGTGAAGCCGTTGATTACTCACCGTTATGGATTCTCACACACGGAGGTTATTGAAGCATTTGATGTTAGCGCCTCTGGAAGTACTGCTATCAAAGTCATGTTTAATCTCTAGGCTTTTAATTTGATTTTGATTGTGGTGTTTTTAGTTTTCTGCTAATAAACTTTGGTTTTAGAGAAATAGTATAGTTTGGTTTTAGGGAAAATAATTTAGGCTATTAGCCTTATCTGATGTTAGCAATCAATCTTGTATATTAATTTTTATGTATTATGTTTGAGAATGTTCACTCTTTGAATCTTGGTTATATTTTGTGAAAATGCTTATCTCTTATCCAAATTAACAAATCTTAGTTACAGGAACACTAATATAATAATCTTAATTAGTTAGATAAATTAAAACAAAAATTATGTCTTTTCTGTTAGAACATCTTTATTTATTTTCAAAATCTTACTCCCTCCAAGACTATAGGCGTCTAACTATGTTTCGTTAAAACGTTATTTAATTTGAAAATTATTATTCCTTCTAAAAGAGACTTATTTCGGACCGGAGGGAGTAGGTTACAAAATTTGAATTTGAATTATAGTAGCATTTCATACAAAAATTATCTATAAAATGGAAGATATATATGATAAAAGAAGCCTTATATAAATTACTTCAGATAGAAGAAATTCAATACTGAGTTTATCTTACGGTATATAGACAATATTCGATACAATGTTTATCATTGAAATATTTAAAAATGAGAAATATTTTTTTCAATTTTTTAAATAACTGGTTGAAAATTTTGTAAAATAAGATAACATTATATATATATATATATGTGTGTGTGTGTGTGTTGAAAACTATAGAAATTGTGGATCTGCTATATACTGTACATGTTTAATATTTTTTTTCTAATTCTGTAATGCGTGTAATTAATTTGAACATCTTACGATGTCTCTAATCTCTATTACATTTTTCAGAACCAAAATTCAACTTAAATAGAGATAAATAGATATAGGATTTCATTTTTGTGAACATTATTTTTCTTTAATTTGTTAAAAGAGATTAATAGAGTCTAGTATTAAATTTGCCAATTGGTGATGTAATTGACAAGTTTAATTTATTATAAATGTGTGAATGAAAATGCACGTGAGATCGAAAAATAAAAATAGAAATCTATTACTATCTTCGTCCTATTTAAATAGTTCATTTTGTATTTAATTTGTGTCATTAAATACAAACTCAAGTATTTGACTAAGTTCATTCAATCATTGAATGATGACATGACCACTACTACAAAACGGAGCTTTAACGGCTGCGAATTAACGGCGGAAAATAGAAAACCGCAGTAATAAAAGGAATGCGGACTTTCTACGGCGGTCTAAAAATGAACCGCCGTAGAACCGGATTTTCTACGGCGGTTTAAAAATGAACCGCCGTAGAAACGGACTTTCTACGGCGGTTGGGACAAACCGCCGTAGAAAGGGACTTTCCACGGCGGGTTGAAGGTAACCGCCGTGGAAAGTCCATACTTTCCACGGCGGTTACCTTCAACCCGCCGTGGAAAGTCCACTTTCCACGGCGGTTTCCCTCCAACCGCCGTGGAAAGTTCCCTTTCTACGGCGGTTAATTTTTAAACCGCCGTAGTATTGACGTATATATATATTAAAACCTAAATAACACAGTGTATTCCCATATCGCGCCCGAGAGTGTCTGTCTCCAAATTTCTACTTCGGTTTTGCACTTTGAACCTAAGGAATCGTCATTTGGAGCTAAAATTTACCACCTAAAGGTTAGAAACTTGTAAAATTTTCCAGTAATTGCTTATGCTTGTACTTTAGATATGTCATCCTATAGCATTTATTTTTATTTATGGTAGCTGCATGGTGGAAAATTAAAGTTGCATATATTCCATGTATGTGGCGAACCTTAGTAGTGTGTGGAACCCTATTTAGTTATACTATGTAGTTTTCGGTGATGTAATTTGATTTATAGTGTTTGATTTTTAATGGATGATGTTCATATAATTAGCACTACTTAGAGTGTGTATTATTTTTTTATGCATTTTATGTGTTTGACGAAATGCATGAATGAAAAACTTAGAGTTTCTTCTTCATTCGATTATGTCTATTGCGCATGTGTTGTCATTGCATTATTTTTT